>VZTV01073698.1:2560-49604 GCA_013400875.1 Anhinga rufa | reverse complement strand
TACCGGGGGGGGGACGGCGGGGCTTCGGGCAGCTGGGCGCACGGTGCGGGGGGACGGGGGCTTAAAAACCGCAAGCCAGGAAAGAACCCCGAAACTCGTCCCAAAACTCGCATTTTTGGGGTGTTTTGTTGTATTTAGTTAAATGCAAGGTGGTCTCCGCCGCCTTGCAGGCGCTGAGCCGCTCGGCGTGAAGCCCCTCGCGTGATGCGGTGCCTCCCCTGGCTCCCGCCGGCGCGGAGGGGCCGGGGGGGTGCTGGCCCCGGGCGAGGGCAGCCCGCCGCTCCCCGGCCCGGCCGGCCCTCCCTCCCCTCCCCTCCACACGGGTGCTTTGGGAGGAAGAAGAGCCAGGAGCGGGTTTTGCCTCCAATTTCCTGGCGCCGACGGCCAGCCGAGGCTCCCGGAGCCGTAGGAGGACACCCCCCCGGCGCCCCAGCATCGCCCCCCGGCACGGACCCCCGCGCCGCTTCGAGCTGCCGCCTGCCGAGGGGTGAAAGCTGGCGAGGCGGCCGGCGTGGGTCGGAGCGGAGTCGTGGGCTCCTGGGGTGCTTTTGGGGTGTCTCAAGAAAATCCAGGTGGTGTTTTCCAATAAAAGCTGCGTGGCTGGCTGCCATTCCCTTGGCTCTTGTCCGCCTAGCAGAGGTATTAACCTGCCATGTATCGTGTGCCCTGGGTGGCAGCTGAGCGTATAGCCCAGCACCTGATGGTTAGTACAGCGCCGTGGTTGTGTTTTTACCCCTAAAAGGGTGTTTTAAAGTGCTCAGGTACATGCCCGAGCGCAGGACGGCGTGGTTTCCCATCTCCCGTCGAGCGCAGCGGGTCTGCTCGGGTCGTGTAGCCGCCCGAGCGCCGCTGCTGCTGCTCCGGCCTGGTAAGGTCCGAAATACAGCATCAGACACCTGAAGCACGGGAGATCCGCGAGGGAAGGCGTGCTCGGCTTTGATAGCTCAATTATAATGTGATGGTGCAGGAGGACTGAGAGCGTGTGTGTGTGTGTGTGCTCGTAAACTTGTGAAAATAAGTATCCTCGACTATTAGCTAACCTTGGGAAATAAGGACCTAGAAGGGAGAGGGAGAAGTGCCGCAGCTCTTCTGTTGCTGGGCCTTTCGGCTGTCTGAACAGATTTATAGATCATTGAATCTATAAAACCGCTGGTTGTAATAGATACTCCTCAGCTCTGCCAGGAGCAAGAGCGGTCACTGAAGTGTTGCTGGACATCGTCCAGCTCCTTATTAAGAAAAATTATTGGAGGTTTGTCAGGTTCTCCTGGTATTAAGCATTTTTGGCGGCAGAAATGCCTTCTACTTGAAATTTTCCGGTGGTGTACCTAGAGGAACATGTAGCCTCGGTGTTAAAGCCCTGACTCATCCCATTCACCTGTTGCTGTGTGCTCTGAGGGATCCTTCCTTCAGCCTCGGGTACCTTTCAGAGCAAGTTTTCAGTTTCAGTGTAATTCCAGCATCCCCACGTGCCTCTTAAAATAGGACAGTGTATCTTTGTTCATGCAGAGAAATACATTAAAAGCCCAGTCTGAACAAATTTATTGTTGTGTTTTTTTGGGAGTGCTAATACCCAGGAGTGCCTTTTTCATATGGAACAGATCTTTGAGTGTCTTGAGTTCAGTTTAAATTTTATTGGTGAAGTAATAGCATGTATAAATCTACTGCTATGGAGCTGTGGGCTGTTGATCTTTTAACCACTTAGAATATGGCTTGTCATTGTGTAAGTTCTCAACTAGCCAAAGAATTAGTTAAAGTGGAAATTTGTGATGGATTTAATATCTGACAGTGCAGAAATTTGGGGGGGGATTCCTTCCCTGTAACTGTAGACATGTAAGACATCTTGTTTTTAAAGTAATATTGTTTCTAATCACTAAAAATTACTTAAATAGCTTATTTTGCTTTAGGGACACAAAGTTGAAGCACATTTTTCATAGTAGGATCATAAATGCTAATTTCTGGTGTAGAGAATCGTTAACTAACTTTTTATGTTTAATATTCTTTAAAAGCACCGTGCGCTGGAGAAAAGTTGGCTCTGTGCAGTTATCTCTGCTTTTGGTGTTTTTTTAACATGTGCTTTTAAAGAAGCAGAAGGTAAATGCGAAGGCTTGCAGCAGCCCCGGGCTGGTGCCGGAGCGCAGCTGGGGGGTGCAGGTCCCCAGCCATAAACTGGGGTGAGACGGGGGATGTGGGAGCCGCGCATCCCTCCTGCCATCGCGCTTGGGCAGGCCGCCTCTCCCACCGAAGGTGTCTGCTTCCCCAGGATGATAAGCTCGGGCATGTTTGATCGCTAGTAGAAGACAAGATAAACCCTGTTTTCAGCGACTCGTGGTGGCCGCGCTTTAAGTGGTATTGAAAAATCCCTCCTTAGTAGTTTATCGTTTATCCTAATGAGCGCCGGCGAGCTGGAGCAGTGCTTGGAGTCTGTTTCCAGTGTGTTGGAGATAAAGGTTTTGTTTGTGGGGTTGGAAATGTGGCTCGGCGCGCTGGGGAGGGTTCTGGAACGGACTTAATTGTGCCGCGTATTTTGTCAACAGGACTATCAGTACTGAGGAAAAGCATTGGGATGTTTTGAAACTATTGTTATTTCTCTGTTGGCACTAGAGCTTGGAGTTGTAATTTTTCTCCCTAGCTTTCAGAGGGCATAACTGATACGCAAAAGGGCTGGTGCGCTGTCGTTGCTCACAGTTAATGCAGCGTGGCACAGATGCTTTTTTTTTTTCTTAAAAGCAACAGGCAGCTCAATCCTGCATGCCAGATATCTAAGTGTGCAGGAGCTGCTGGCTGAGCAGCCCTGCGTAGGGCACGTTGCAACACTCCACCGTGACCCACGCGGTCCTCCCAGGAGCCGTAACACCCAGCCTCTGCGAGCTCTGCGGCTGTGAGAGCCCCTGGTCTGTGGGGATGCCGGGAAAATCAAACTGAGCAGTTGCTGTGCGGGACTTCTTTGCAGCGTCTCGCTTCAGAGCTGCTGGAGATGCTTCGTGTCTGTAGGTGTTTAAGTCTGAAGTTTATTTTTACACTAGAGCGTAATATGTGGCCTAAACTTTAGGGCCAAGCTTAAGTACGAAATGCTTTGTGCCCAGAAAAGCCAGGTGCAGGGCTCCAGCAGTGCTGGCGACACGGCACATCCCCTCTATCTTCTTTCTCTCTCCATGCATCTTAATTTTTGAGGAGTGGTAGAAGAAAGATTTCTTCTAGGTATCATGTATGAGAGAGTGTGTTCTTCCTTTTTTGTGATAGAGCAGTAGGATTTTGGGTACAGATTTTAATGGTGAGAAGGCTTTGGAGCTGTGGGAGTGCAGTTGGATAGCTAATTCATTGCTGGTATGGTCTGGAAAGGTTTTATTTTAAACAGATGTGTTGTGTGTGTTTTGACCCAAATGACGAGGGGGGGTCTTTTTGGGATATGGGGCATCTGCACACAAACCCTTCTGCCTCTGGATTGGTGTGTGCTTGGCATGTCTGGGAACAAAGCACAGTCCTTGATGGTGCCCAGGAGAGCTGGGCTAAGAGCTGCTCTCGGTTTCCCAGGGAGGCTCTGGGCTTTGGCTATGTGGATAAGCTGCCCTGAGGCACCAGCTGTGCAGATGCTGGCTGTTTGCGTGGTGCTGCTGCTCTCTGGAGAGAGCTGGGCAACGAGTCTAGAT
Source organism: Anhinga rufa (assembly GCA_013400875.1). Classification (NCBI taxonomy): domain Eukaryota; kingdom Metazoa; phylum Chordata; class Aves; order Suliformes; family Anhingidae; genus Anhinga; species Anhinga rufa. Next base: position 45,957 of record VZTV01073698.1, on the reverse strand, counting down.
GCTTTTGAAAATCCCGTGAGTGCCTGTCAATGGTTTTAAGGCCTGAAAGTGCGTTTGAACTAGGAGTCAGGAGCAGACCCTTGCTATGCTCAAGTGTACGCACAAAAAGACTTTGAAGGCAAACAATATTTGTGCTGAAAAATACCTATTAGCTTGAATTTTTGCTATACTGGGGTTTTAATGTGCCAGGTCTTGTTGCTCTGCTCTTGCATGTTAGGGTCGCTTCTTTGCTTACTTGGTAGAGCAGAGTGGGCCTTTGCAGAAAACTTGCTGTGCCACTGCCTGTGTGCATGGTGCTTTCTGGGGATGGACACCAGTTGTTCTTGGGCTCTGGAGTAAATTGTGCTCCTCTGCAGATGCTGGAAGAGAAGGTGGTGGGATGGGGGGGACATGGACTCTCCTGCTGACGGTGCTGGGAGCGGGGGAGTGCTGCTGGCAGTTTCTCCCCTGCATGTCCCGCTTCCAGCCTTGCTGAAATAATGGAACAAAGATTAAGTAATTGTCACCCTGGGTTTGTGGTGCCTGGCCCCGCAGCTGCAGAGCTCTCACCCTGTGCTGGCTGCTGGGGGGGCTGCTGGGCTGGGAAGGATGTCTTGGGAGAGGGGGATGCGGATCAGTGCAGGTGGCTGGTCTCCCTCCCTCCTCTTGGGAAAAGGGAGTGGAAACCCAAAGAAATTCTGCAAAGCCAGTGGCTCCCTTCTGGGTTGTGGTCTGGGGGAGGGCTCCCTGCTTGAGTGGGACAGTGCTGGGAGCTGGTGGTGCTTGTAGAAGAAATCATGCTCGGTTTGTAATGACACACTTGGGTTTGGTGCTTCCTGGAGCATCCTCAGCAGTGGCCTTGCTCCGGAAAGGTTTCCAGCTGTGAAGGTGTGTGGGGTGGCTCTGCACCCTGCAGGCTTGCAGTTGCTGCCCTGGAGCCAGTGCCTCTCCCAGCCTGCTGCTTATGCACAAATAAATACATGTGCTTGCAAATCCACCCTTCCTGTGAACATGTGCCGGTGGATTCGCTGACCACCCTCAGCATGCCGCGATATTTATTGGTGCTTACTGGAGACCAGCAGTTAACAGCAAGCCCTTTGCAACTGGTGTCTGATCTTCGCATCTTAATCCTGACTGAGCTACAGCTGGGGCAGAAATGATCTCAATCAGACTAGGATTAGAAGTGTATGTGAGATTCATAATGAAGCCTGAATGGGATAAAATACCCCCAGCAAGAAGTCTTTCTGGCTCTTGTAGAAGCCCCTGGCTTCAAGTAAAAGGCTCTAGGACCCCCTCAGCCTCCTCGGCATAGTCCTCTCAGAAACTTCATGGCATTTAATCACTTCGAAGCTTTTCCTCTCTGCAGTGACTGCAATTTGAAACGCAGGGGTCCCATACAAAAGGAGCAAGTGCTCAATGGGCTGTGTTAATATTCAGTGCCATTTACAATGGGTGCAGTCTGAAAAGGGGAGAATGGATGGTCTGGGAGCTGGGGGAGGAGGAGCTGCGGAGGGAAAATTCCCAGGGCAGGGGAACGAGCATCTCAGTAGGTAGCCGAAAAAACGAACACACCATCAATTGTTCTCTAGGAAAATCAACGATTATGTGTTAGGTACAGTTTAATATTTTTTTCTTTTGGTTGTGCAAACTGCTCTGCAGTTCTGTGGATGTAAGGTTTGGGGGTGGCTGAGCCTTGCAGGAGTTCCTGCTTGGGAGTCTAAGAGATGAAGACGTAAATGTGATGCTGATTGCCTTCCCCCTTTGCTTACTGGCATCAAGAGGCTAGAGGTGGTAAACTGATATGTTTTGGGAGCTCGGACACTTTAACAAAGCACTTCAGGTACTTAAATGCTTCCTTGAGCGTGGGTGAGATTTCACTTCTCTGTTTAAAGCTGATGCTGGAGTCTTGTCTCTGACACGGATTTAGGCAGATGCAGAAGCACTTTGAGGTGGGGTTTTAGTCTGTGAGCCCCGCTTGCTGTAGGGAGGTCCCAGAGTGCTGGAAGGATGTGCCCCAGTGTGAAGCTTCAGCAGAGTGTGCTGGAAGGGTTCAGGGTGCCTTTGTGTTGAGGCACTCCCCCAGGTGCTGGAGATGTGTGCACACACCTGGGTTTATCAGTACCTGTGCAGCTCCCACCAGCTCTGCAGGGCAGCTGAGGATGGCCGAGAGCCAGGAGGCCCTAGCCATGCCCAAGCAATGCCTGCCTCTGGTTTCTGGTTGCTTTGATCTCTTGAAGAGGTGTTAAAGTTTTGTCTTGGAAGTCTTGAGTGGCTTCAAAACTGGCTGATGGCTCTTATTTCTCGGTACCCAGCTCTGATGAGAACTTGTGTATTGTCCTTGACTTGTATGTCAGCTGCACCCATAAACTCTCAATTAGGGCTGCAGGGCTTTTAATTGATCTTGTTGGCTGCCCCATGAGACACCTTGGATTGAGTTAACTCAGCTCGTCAGCTTTTAACATAATCATTTTGTGCTGCTAACCTAATTGCCAAGTGTGACTCCCTTGTTTTGCAGTGTGGAGCTGAATGGGGTCATGTGGAAGAATGGAGTAGAGATAACTTAATGCTTCTGGGAAGAGCCATCTGCAGAAAATACAGGCTCCAGGTTCATCAGCTCTGGGGGGACAGGGCTGGGCAGGAATTAGCACCTCATTCCGGTGAGGGGAGTGATTCAGCACAGAGCATGGCTTTGGTGAATAGCACTGAATAAACATAGCCCCTCGGTCTGGGTTGTGGTTTCATGCAAGCCTGGGAGGCTGGGTGCCTGCCGGCAGCTCTTGTCTAAGGGCTCTCCCTAGTTTTTAGTGGCAATGAAGGAAGGAGCAGAACATGAGGCTGCAGGAAGAAACAAAGGGTGAATAAATCATCTTTCCTATTTCCTGGTATTTCCAGCTATTAAATGATGTGCTAAGAAGTATTTCTTTTCTGCTGTGCGTAGGGGCCCGAGTCAAGGACCAGGATGCCGTTGTGCTAGCACGGAACATGAAATACGTATTTTTTTATTATTGTAGCTGAGTCATCCATTAATAGTTAACCAAGTCCTGCACTGCAGCCCGAGTCCTTCAACCCCAGCCTCTGCCAGCTTTAGAGCAGGACCACAACATATGTAATATGTTATGCTCCCTCATTATATTTTCAGCACGCTGTCTCTCAAGCCACAACCATATAATTTTGGAGAAGTTTAGAAGCAGGCCCTGCTATTTTCGGGGCACCTCTCCAAACCTGATGACGTGTCGCATCCAATTCCAGGAGCGTGGTTCACTTCTGTGTGGTTACATTTTCAGTTTGAGTAAGAATTGAGGGACAGGTCTCAAACTGTAGTTATCTGCCTAGTTTTTATTAATGTTAACCATGCCGGACGTGTAGGCAGGATGATTGGTTATGTGCACTTGTCGTAGCAGTTTTGTAGTTTGCTGCAATGGCTCTGCATGGATTTCAGCAGAAGTATCAGAGACCCTTTACAATGGAACAGCTTTACACAGAGCTACAGATCTATAAAACATATATTCCAGTGCCATGTGCAGGTTGCATTTAAAAATGCATTAGCTGGCTGAAGCTTTGTTCTGGAGCTAAAGTTTTGTGTGCAAGAGAATTTGTCACTTTTGGGAGGGGGGGCATAGATAATCTTGATATTGCTGCTCATAATGAGGCGGTAACTTTTTTGCTTGTGAATTTTCCTTTGTCATTTTTGGACCCCCTGGGCAGTCTCGTTACTTCTGGAAACCCACAGAGGTGCGGTCTTAAATGCATTTCCTATAATTTCCCTCTGTACAGGCTGCGTATCACAAATATTTCCCTTTTGTTGAAGGCACCTACTCTTTAGATGAATCCTTTCAGATTAGAAAACACATCCATTGAGTTCAGTGGAAATTTGGCTGTGAAATCTTGCTAAAAGATGCTTTTTTCCTAGACCACCTCCCCCAGCTGGCAGGTTTTTGCTCACTGCAGAAAGGCAGGACAAACTCTCAGGTGCACAAAGGAAATGAGACATGCAAAATCGGGGCTGTGATGCTTCCCCACACTATGTGGGTGCACATGGGATCTGTGGGATATGGATCCATACTTGCCATCGATGTCTCTCCCTGGTTGTCCAAAGCCTGTGCTTTTGGGATGGATGCTTGCCAGGATGAGACCCTGTTGTCTTTCAGTGCTGTGAATACTCATCTGCCCTGGAGAGCTTACCATCAACACCAGCTGCTAATGAGCCTCTCTCCAAATACTGCCCTGCAAATTCGGAATGCATTTTGCCTAGCTGGTGTAGACTGGGCTGTTTTATAACTGCACTTAAAGTCTGTTTTAGCCTGCTGTGCGCCAATATAAACACAGGTTTTCTGTGTTATCTATCATCTAGAAAATACTTCTTAGAAGTGACGGCTGGCCAGTGGGCTGGTGCTCGCAGTGTGTGCGGCAGTGCTCGGCTAGTGCTGTTTGACTGCCAGCACAGATGGGTACCGGGGTTGAAGGTGTTGAACTGGATGTGCCCAGGGCTTGGTGGAAGGTATTCAGATGGATGGAGATGGCAAGTTTACTGGGTGTTGTCTTCTGGCTGTATTTAAGGACGCAATGCTGGCAGGTGTCCTGGGTGCATAGGTGCCCCACTGGTGGGGCTTGCTGTGGGTGATATCCCCATAGGTGTGGGGTGGTGGGAGACCTTGTGGATGGGGAGCTGCTGGTCTGTGGGTTGTATCATGAGTAATAAAACAGCTATCATAGGAAACTGCCTGGCTGGAGGCCCTGTGAAAAATGGCCCCCTAAATGTGTTCCAGTTGTCCAAACACTGGTGCCTCTCCTTCCTCCGTTGGGTGTGCGGGGGGAGGCTGGAGCTAGCTCACCACTGCCTGGGGAGCAGCCCCAAGCAGCCTTTGCTCACTTTTGCTGGATCTTGGTCAGCTGCAGTCCACCCAGGCTTGAGAGCTGCGAAAAAGCACCAGTAGCTTTCCTTTAGCACAGACCTAACAAGTATCGTCCTGCAGTAAGGGTGGCATGTGCTGTTCCTGCAACAGCCTGTCCATGAGCAGGAAGAGCAGCTCTTCCCCAGTACAAGGTGGTTGCTTTGAGTTGGGAGGTGCATGGAGCCATGGGGTTGCCTCCTTTCTCATCGGGCTTTACGGCTTGAAGGGGATGTGAGAACAGGCAGTATGGCAGAGACCTGTGCATGGCCAATGTGAGCAGTGACCTCTCTGCCATTTGCAAAGGGCGAGGAGGTATCTCTTGGTGATCTGGGTGGCACCTGGGAGCTCCCCACCCTCTTCCCCTTCTTTTATGCCCGGTTACCTCATTCCTGCACCTGCCTGGCAATGGCATGGACAGTGCAGAAATGCCAAGTGCTGACACGGGTGGTTGGCTGGTGCTTGTCTGTCTACTGCCTGTGGTCTGTCCTTGCTGGTGAGCTAGGAGAGCATCCCATGCTCTGTTTGTCTGTGTAACTCAACATAAACCATTGTCTCCTGAACTAAGGACAGTCAGATCCACACTTGCATTTCTTTTGGTTGGCAAAATGGGGAGACTTGCCCTGTTTAAGGGGACTTAAACCATACGATGTTTTATTTCAAAAGGGGTCCTTATACTTTCCACTTTTCCCTTGCTAAGCATATCTTTGTGCTGCTCCTATCTATGCTAGCCTATAAACAACTCTGTTCCTCCTTTTTCCTCCTTAAACAAGTCTTCTAAGTCAGAATTCTTGGCTTTCAAACACGTTTGGAGTACTTCTGAACTAGGGCACACATGCTGTATTAAATCAGTAAATAGTGCATATTTTTAGACTTCTCTGATTTGGAAACATTGGTGAGATTTGTGCTGTCTTTTGTTTCACTTGGTTGTAAACCTCTTGTATATCCTCCTTCCCACTTTCTAAGCTTTATTGTTGAGATGATCACCACTCAAAAGCTGTTGAGATCAATGAACTTAAGGGGTTTGGATCACTGTTTAAAAGAGCAGATGAATGAACTTTTCCTGTTACAACAGGAAAAGTTGCTTGGCTTTTGACTTCTTGGTGGGCTAAACCCCTTCTAGGAGCTCTGATTTCATTCTTACCAGCAGAGACATATACTGGTCTTTGAGTTAATCTCCTTGCACAAAAGTTGTACAGATCTGACACGATGTGTTTGGCTTATACTGTCTACTTAAAACAGCAGTTGGCTTTGCTTCTCCGTGGTTTAATAATCTCTCTGAGGCAGGTACTGCTTTTTACCCAGGTTTCCTGAGAAAGGAGGCTGTGGGATGATGCATGTGTCTGTTTTCCCCTGAGCTTTTGATGCTGTTGGCCAGCTTCAGTTTGAGGAGTGAAATCAAATTTTAAATGCCTGCCTCTCACAGGCAGCAGGCTGGGGAGAGTGGCTGCGCCAGTGTCCCCACCAAGGGAAGTGAAGCAGTGTGAGATTATCCTGTATGAGACATCAAAGAATCCCGGTGGGGGAGAGCACTGCCATTAAACCATCCCTGCAGGGAAGGTGGATAATGGAGACCCAGCTGTGAGACACAGCTCAGCTCTGAGCACTGTGCTTGCTTCTGTTAGGAGGTCAGTGAAGGAGGGGTTCAGTCTTGCTGGGACGGGGCTGGCATTAGCCAATACCTGTAGGTAGGAGTGGAGGGCTTGGTGCTGGGTTATCTCATGCATCGTTCCTGTGAGCAGGGGATGCTGTGGTGGCAGCACCCAAATTTTGGACTCTTTGGGGACCAACGTGATCATTTCTCTCTATAAAGCGGTGCCACCCATGCAGCAGGGGAGTGTGTGAGCTGAAGTGGCAAGCCCTTGTGACAGCCACGGCTGCAGCTGGGAATAGTTTTTTTTTGGTGACTTGCTGCTCCCTTCTTGGAGCAGAGTTTCCAGGAAGAAGATGCCTTGTGGCCTGATGGTGTTGAGCAATCAGCCATGGGTGGGAAGCAGTGGTCCTGGGTGTCCATGTGGCCCTGCACCCCAGCAGCACTGCAGCAGGGCAGGGGCAGCTGCCTGGGGCTCCTGCCTGTTCTGGCTGCTCATGAGGTCTGGGCTGTAGAACAAGCATGGGGAGAGCACAGAGCTACGCAGCCAGGCAGCATCCTTGGGAGATGCTAAATAACAGCCCAAGCTGTTTACTACAGTGTTTCTGTCGTGTAGTTTCTAGCACTTGTGTCTTAAGTGCTACCACTTTGTGGTCTGCTTAACAAGAGCCTGATGAGCTGTCCTTTCAGCTGGCAGGGGTGCTGGGACTGTGTTGCATCCCTCTGTGCATCTTCCAGGATTGCTCCAGCTCCCAGGCTGTTCTTTTATTCAGACTGCGTGAGCCTTTTCCAACACCTTCCCTGTGTGCCCCTTTGCCCACCCCATCCTCAGGCGACGGTCCCTTTCGGCAGCCCCGGTGCGAGGGGCTGGTGGTGTGTGCAGGCTGCTGGCTGGGCTCTGGTTACTGCTGTTTACTTTGTTCGCTTCACCCTCCAGCTGTGAATACTCGAGCCAGTTGGAAGGCAAGGTTTTCAAGCACCCTGTGTGCAAGTTGTAATGCCAGTGTGAGGCTTGCTGGGGAACAGGCTGTATGTGATTAAGACATTTAGGCTTGCTCTAAATTTTTTTGAAGTCAAAACAACACAAATCCACCTTTTTGCGGGGAGGAGGAGGCGGTAGCTGAACACTCTTGGGGCTGTGTGCTAATTAATATTGCTTTGTTTGAGAGGCTTGGCTAAAAGAGGAGGAATTCAGTGCAGACTTATGGGCCTGCACATTTGGAAACAAAAATGGGGAAGTTTCCCTGTCCAACAATTTCCGATGGCTTCCTCTATGGCTTCCTGAGTAATTCTGACCACCAGTTATAAAACCGTCTGCCTCGCTGTTGCAGGATGCATCATCCCTTGAATCTCCCTTTGGCCCACCACCTCCCTGGGCTGCTCTGTCCCCTCCCTTTGGGCTCCCTGTGCTGTTTGTAGCTGGCGGCAGAAAAATTTCTGACCCCCGGGAAATCCATTTCCTGACGCTGCTATGTGATAGACAATAACAGCAACAGCCCTCATGGGACTGGGGTGGGATTTGGAGTGGATCGAAAATGTGCCTTGAAATATTTTTGGGGAGGTTATGGTCTGTTGCAGCTGAAATGCCTTCTGATGGTTTTCCTGCTTTTTTGGCTTGAAATGTGGAATCCCTCTTGGCTGGTTTGGATGGTTTCGGAGGCACCCAGCTGTGCCTGCCCTGGGAGGACCAGAGCTGGTCCTTCTGATGCTCCCCTAGCATGGGGGGGAGGGTTCAGGATTCCTGTTCAGATCAGGGTCCACGGAGAGCAAAGGCAGAGGACAAGCCAGGAACGCGCCCTTCAGCACTGTTCCCTCCTACAGGCCTTTGGTTGCTGGCTCTTTCCCAGTTTTCTTTTTTCAGCCACCTCCATTGAGGGCTTTCAAGCCAATGTGAACCAACCATATACTCTCTGGTTGTGTGTGTAATATTTGATGGTGCTTTTGGGGCAGTATGAGGCTGTTTGAGCCATGCCCAGCCTGCTGCAGTGGTTGCTGTCCACCCTTGGTCTGCATTTGGCCCAGTGCTGTGACACTGGTGTCCCACAGCCTGGCAGTCAGGAGTTGAAATCATCCCTCCAGCACTTGTCTTTCAGTTTTTGTTGGGACTCATCAGGGAGCAGCGCAGAAAAAAATGCCACACTGGTGGAGCACTGAAGCAGCATCTGGGCCTTACTTCTGCTGCCACCAGCAGACTGCTGGCTTGGGCAAGACTCCTTGGCCTGAAAATGGTCCTGTAATTCAAGCAGTGAAGATCCATGTGACTGAATGCAAGTCTATAAATATTAGGCTTTATGGATAAGCTAGAGGTCTGGTTTTCTCAATTTTGTGGCATACAATGGATGTTCCCGGAGGACAACTCAATTATTGTCCCGGGAGCCGTGCAAGCAGAAGACCAAGTGCATGCTTGCCTTTTGGTGCTTGTGTACAGGGAGGCATTGGGAAGTGGGTGGATCCTGTCTGGGGAGAAGAGACTCTGCCCAGAGCTCTTTCACAGCGCAGTTGTCTCTGTAAAGGCCAAAAAAACTTGATCTGAAAGTCTGTTTTATTTATTCATTCCTAACTCAAGCCCTGCTTTGAAGGGAGCACATAGAAGCCACCAGCCTTGCTAGGCATGCAGGCCGTCCTGGCATGGCCATGTTCTGTGCTGGAGGAGCGTGTTTGGGGTGATATTTGAAATGCAGCAGAAAACCCACACTTCCTTCAGAGTTTTGACTCTTGCATTATTCATCTTGTGCAGACTCTAAAGTTTTCTACAGCATTCAAGGGAATGGTTTGGTTTCCCTTTGCCCACATGTCAGCATTCCTGAACAAAGCAGCCTCAAGATTTGTAGAGCAGATTCTTGAAATTCTGCAAATGTTTTGAGCCAGAAGATGTTTCCAGAAACTGCCTGACCTAACAAAGAGTTGGTAGGACTTGGGCATGGCCTGGGGAAAAGGAATAAGGCACCTGTGTCCCTCTTTAAATGAATATCGTTCTGATCCAAAGCACCATCCCCCAGTGCTCTGCCACCTTGTTGCTGTTAAACCATAGTTGTTCTTATTTGAACAAAGCAGATAAAGTTGATATGCATTTTAAAAATGAGGTTGGTTTGCCCTGCTCTTCCACCGAGTGCCTGGTGAACCTAGTGATGTCATTTAAGGCTAGATCTGAAAAGGAATTTAGCTACCCAAACATGGACTTAGGTGAAAGGGAAGCACGGGTGTATGGCAGCTCCTGTACCGGCAGGCGCTGCAAAAACCAGTGCTCAAATCCTGCTTAAGCCTCCTGGGGATGTTCTGAGCATGTCCAGAGGTGAACCAGTCTTGTGGTCACCAGCACTCCATAGTCTATACCCCACAGCACCCATGTGTTGCTTTCCTGGTCTGTTGTGGATGCTCCAAATGTATGTTCACAATGAATTTTTGTGGAAGAGCTTATTGGGAGCTGCTGCTTTTGCCCAGAAACGTGAAGGTGGAAGTTCTGCCCTTTCCCTTGGGGTGGGTGGCCAGCAATTGCATTTTGAATGGGAAATGTGACAGCAAGCTTTGCTTGCTGCCTTCCTGTTATTATTTAACTGTGCTGTTGCTGGGGTTGAGGTTTGGGCATTAGATGTCTCTTCCCATAAGTGTTTTATTACAGGCGTGAGTGACCAGTTAGGGGATGTGGAGTGTCAGACCACCTGAGGCAGCTGTGGGGAGGCTCCTGTGTCTGGGGCCATTGACCCATGTATCTCATAACCTTGTTCCTGAAGGTGAAAGCATCAACCCCAGTGCAGACCTGTTGTTATTTTGACCCAAATACAGGGTTTGTATTGGATTTTTTTTTTGTTTTTTTTTTTTNNNNTTTTTCTAGCACATTTCTGGTGTGCTGGGGATTGTGGTATTAACTTTTTTCAGAGGAGAGGTTTGACTCAGACAGAAATTGCTGATTGATTCCCTTTTTTGCCCTCCCCCTCTTCCTGTTGAAGTCAAGAACCACTTCAAAGGCTCAGATGTGTTGGTGCCAGATGCCACACAGTTATTGTTAGAAGAATCTGAAATAAAATTGAAAACAAACCTTTGTTCAACCAAGTGTATCTGGCTGTAGGCTTTCACTCACGACAGAGATAAGTGCTCAGCCTCTTCTGCTAGATTTGGGGTCTACACACTTGTCATGGCAGATGAATCGTCCATGAATTCTCTTACATCTGGTAAATGTTTGCAAAATCTGGAAAGTGCATATTTTAAAGTGTTTTCCTACCTAGGAACCCACACTGATGCTTAAAAGTTACCAGCATATTTGTGGAATTCCTTGCAGTAATAAAATGCATCAAATTGTTCTTGGCAGGCTAATTTCAATAGAGGTGCGCCAAGTCCAGGTTCATCTGGCAAGCAAAGGGTTGACTTTTAAGACTTGTCTTTCCTGCGGGATATAGGATATTGCTTGACATAATATCTAAAACATTTGTTAAAAGCATGGATAAGATAGATGTCAGCATTCATTTTATTATGAATTTAATATATAAATAATGTATTATTTGGTGTGAAAGCAGAGCTTGGTGTAGGAGGCTTGTAATCCAGCTCAGTTCATTCTTTTGGCGAAGTCCATGAGGCTGGAAGCTTCTGAAGCAGCCCAGCAGACTTCAGGTGCTTTGCATGTAGCAGCCCTCACTTGCCTGATGCTGAGTACAAGCTGTTTGCAAATGTATTTTTGTGGGGTGTGAAAACATGGTACATGGTTGCAAAGGTACACAGTGTATTTAAGGTTCCTGTTTCTTGTAGTTATTTCCTATATATCATTCAGAAGAGTGCACTAGGTCTGTCTTGGGTCAGAATTTGAGCTGCTCCAGTGTACAGTAACCCAGGGTATTGCCCTGGCAGTTGGATGCCATCCCGTGATCCATGCTGTGCACATGCTTCATGTGACTGCGTGGATGTTACTTTGTCCCTCCTTGCTGCAGGTACCTGGTTTTGACCCTCCCTAGTTCTGGGTCAGGGGTCTGGTGAAGTCTGAGAGATGCTAAAACCATTAGTAGAGCCGAGAGCAGGGAAGCACAGCAGGGTGCAGTGAGCTGGCTTCCTTGTGGAGGTTACTCCTGTAGCCTAACTTGGAGAAATGGGTCCATATGAAATTTAATAGCTCTCTTAGCTGTGTGATGGTTGCTGAATTTGGTATTTCTCTTCCTTTTGATTTGTCTCTCCTCCCAAAAGCCACTAGCCTCATAGCATATGGCTGCCTGTCTGTTGTTTATTATCTCTGTTACACTGTGGTTAGTGCTCACACATGATATTTCTTTGGTTTCAGTACAGACTGAGCGGGTTGTCTGCCACTGGATCCAAAAAATGTAAACTATTTATAAATGAAATACTCTCCAGTTTTAAAGTGCTGTGTTGTTCTCTTCTCCCTCCAGCATGTGCACATTTGGCTGATCTCATGTAATCCCACTGATGTAAATCCAGATCTCTAACAATTTATGGGACTGGGGGCTGTCTGGAGAAATTTTGATGTGACCTTGTGCTCAAGGGGGTAGAACACAAAGCAATAGTGATAAAAAGTAATGGAAAAATGTTATTTGGCTGTGTTGCATTCCGTGCAGATATGGGCCCAAACCCAGATAAACCTTCCTTCAGAGTTCAGGGATTCTTGGTTTTGGTTTCCAGTTGGGCTCATCTCCATCATAAGCAAGTCTTGAAAAATTGGGACAGAAACTTAATGATGTGACTTTAAATGACCCAAAACAACTAGAGTGCTTTTTGTAATACTCCTTACAATTAAACTCTGCTTGTTCTCTGTCTTTCAAGCATGTACTTAGTTTTATATTGAACTAATGACCTATGTTTAGTCTCCCAGGGAAGGAAAAATAAGACAGGATTTAATAATATATCAAGGGAGGCTGGGGTAAGTTTTTTGTGCCTGTTTGGAAAGCAGGGCAGGAGGTGATGCTGGGTGGGCCAGGAGGAGACAGGCTGGACCAGAGGCTGAAATGGTCAAGCCCAGGGAAGAGAAGAGGCAGCTGTGAAGTAAATGGAGAATGTTTAATTAAGGAACTTGTTAGCCAACACCTGATGTTTTTTTATAGAGGGAACAGGGGACTTGGGCTGAATGCATTCCCTGGTTGGGATGAGTGTTGCACACTGGCCTAGGAGCAATGGAGCAGCGATGGAGCTGGTAGGAGCAAGGGGTGCGGGGAGCAGAGCTGTTCAGAAAGTGCTCCTGAAAAAGCAGAAGTTATTTTGATCTATGGTGATGTGGTTTTCCATGTAACCACAGTGACAGTAAATGAGGCGGGGGTGTCCTGCTTCCTGCTCAAATCTAGAAGGTTAGAGGATAGCTGAAAAAAGAGGTGGGATTTCTTGGGGGAGCTGTTCACAGCATCCCAGCTAGCAATCATTCAAATGAAAATGGTGGAAACTTTCTCATCATTAGTGCATTTAGGCAGCCTTTGCCATGTAGCTGTGATTAGTCAGACTGTAAATTGTGCAAAAACTTAGTAGCGTAACTAGTGCATAAAGGAGTAAAGCATAATGAGAGTAACGTCAGTATAGTTTCCAAGCCTTCTCTGGACACTATTTGCATTGATTGTGATAATCCCTTGTTCTGTAAAACCCAATTGGTAGGAGTATAGAGTTTAGGTTTTTCTAATTTTGAGTGTTCAGGAGCACCTAAACACATTTGCACTTCCATTCCCCCACGAGACAGCACTTGCTGGAAAAGGCTGTTAGAACCTAGCTGGGACTGTGGAACGAAGCAAAGCCTTTAATGCACTGATTGATTGCATATTAGTGAACAGCCAGGCAGGCAGGACAGTGCCAAAAAGCAGTGAGCGAGAAAGCCAACAATATCAGTGCGAACTTTGCACTCTGGAAAGTGTGAAGTGATGTTGGTGAAAGGAGTTTATTGCACAAGTGGAACACTGCGGTCCTCTCTGATGGCCGAATTTCTGTGCTAGTAAATGGAGGAAGAATAATTGGCTGGTGGAGCTTGGTGGGTTCCCATTACCCTGTTCTGCAGCCCTTGAAATGATGCTCCCCACTCAAGTGTGACTTGGCGGTATGGGTGCTCACTCCTTAGTGTTTGGGATGCTGTGGCTGGCATATGGAGCTGTAGTATCTCTCGGAATGCATGGAGTTATCGTCCACATCTGGTTTGTATCATGTTCAGTGGGTTTTACTGCAAGCCGTAGTGCTCCATCTGTACCCTTCTCCTTGCCCAGTTCTGACCCGCAGCATCAGGCAAGCAAAATCCTAGCCTGGGAAAAGGTGCAAAGTGGGCTGGTGTATGAATTAATTAATATAATGGCTACTGATAGCGGTGTGCTTTTCCTGGTATTTGTCACAAATTGGTTATCTTGGCTCTTGCCTCTTCATTAGCCAGGTTTCTTAATCTTGAGCTCGTTACCAAGTCCCTGGGATATGTGTGTGTGTGTGTGTGTTTTTTAAGGGCTCCCTGCCTGCTTGGAAGGGGAGTGGTCCCCACCAGCCTCCCGCAGGGGCTCCAGTGCAGAGCCTGAGACCAGCCGTGGGCGAGCAGTGGTGGTGGAGTGTCCCCACGGGGCAGGCGGGGACGGACCAGCGGTTGCATCCGGTGGTTTGTCAATCGCCTCGATTATGTCTTTCTGCTCCGCAGCACCCTCCAGGAATGCGCAGTATTTGGCGCGGGGGTTTGTGTCCGCTGTGCAGCCGGGGACTCTGCCACCGGGAACATTGGGAGTATTTTAAGATGATCTCACAAATATTTTAAAATTTTTTTTAATTGGCCCTGGGCCATTTTTTGCTTGTCTCTGATGGATAAAGTGGGTTTGAAAAAATGTTGTTGTTTCTCACTCTCCCCCCATTTAAACATTTCAGGAATGTCAAGTCTTGTCAGCCTTGGCTTTGCTTGGAAAAAAAAAAACCCTTGAGGAGCTTGGGGATGTGTTTTTATGTGATCTCAAAACCCTGAGGGAAGGTACAGGAGGGGAGGGAAAGAGCAGGTCGCTAACAAAAGCTTCCTTTATCCCAAATGTTAACGAGGCATTGCCATTAAATAGCAGCAACCACACAAAAATTCACCTAACCTGACTTGGTTCTCTCAGCCCCTCGGGTTTATCTCATGCTCTCATTTTGCTGGTTCCCCGCTATGGCCCTTGCAGTGTTTTCCAAGGTAGATAAACCCCAGATTTGTAACATAAACCTGTTTCGAAATACAGACAGATTAAGAGGACTTTTCATCAGACTATGCTGTTGCAGTTACTCTTGATCGCCTGTAATGTTTGTGGAAACAGGCAGATGAAGTCTGGTTTCCTGAGGATTTCTGTCTCCAGGGCTGACTAACGTTTTAATTGACTTCTGCAGAGTTTTCCTGTTATCTCTGCATCGCGTTTTGATATTGCCCTCCTTCCCTCCTGGCTGTCTCATGGTGTATTTTGGGAGTGTGTGGGGCTGCCTGTTTACTGTAGTGATGGGCTCAGGTGATCCCAAGCTGGGGGCAGAGGCTGTGTGTTGGCCCTGGGTCCTGTAGCCCAACAGGAGCTAGCTCGCCCGTCCCAACCCTCTGGTCTGATCTCTGTTCTAAATGATTTGGGATGAGGACTCATGGCTGCAGCCATGTCTACCTTGGGAGCAAGGCTATGAACAAGTTTTTCCCCTCCATGCCTCATTTTTGCATGATAAAGAAATACTTGGTGGCTTTTGGTGCATTTATCCTCTCTTAGTGGGAGAAATGCTTGGGGTTTCACCGAGTCCCTGTCCTGTTTTCCAGGCTGTTTTTCATGGAAGGCTGCAGTGGACACCTGTCCCCTGGCTTTCCTCTTGCTTTTCCTGCTGCGGTGGGGTTGGTGTGCCCTGTCACCACTGCCAGCTGCCCCCATGGGCACTTTTGGGGGGCTGGTGGAGGTGTGGGGAGCGTCCCGAGCTCCCTAAGCTGGCAGTTACACCTTGATCCCATGCCTGCTGCCCAGCTGGACTTTGGAGCTGAGCTCTGGATGGTGGGGGGAACCCCAAAGAAGGAGAAGGAGGAAATGTTTGTTTAATTCCTGATGCAGTGTAAGGTTCAGAGTGAGCAGATTGTGAAACGGCGCGGAGCGGGGAAGTGCTCTGCCCGTGGTTTGCAGATAACATGTGCAGAGCAGGCAGCCGATGTGGGGCTCGGGCTGCAGCAGCTGGGGGGGCAGGGCAGTGGGGTTTATTTGTTTGTGCAGTTTGTTTTTAATTTAAATAACCTTTATAATCTCCCCTCCCTCCAAATAGTAAGTGATGCCTTATTTTTAAAGGTCTCCCCTTATTTGGCTTGAAATATAGGCTGTGCTCCAGCTTTTACGATCAGGATTAATTTTTTTAATGGGTGCAAGCAGGGGGGGCCGGCAGAGCGAGCCCCTCTGTTTGCATTTCCTCTGCTGTCGTGGGGCTTCGGCTTCTTTCCGCACAAACCCTGGCCCCAGGGCCAGCTGCCTGCTGCCCCTGTGGCTCTGCTGCTATAAATTAGGCAGCATTGTGTTCCCAGCTGGAGCAGGTCTGGGTAATTGCTCTGGGCAGGTTTATGGTGGGGAGGTGCGAAGTGCCTGCTGTCTGTCCGCCCCCCCTGGAAGCGGGTCTGCAGATGGGCTGGGAAGGGAGCAGCCCGGTAGGGCAGCGTGGGAGAAGGGATGTTTCCTTGCCATAGGGAAAGGGGAGCTAGTTAGGGAGAAAGCAGTGGTGTTGCCCATCCCTGGAAGGATGCAAGTCATGAGGTGTGGGGTGCTGGTGCCCTTGCCCACGTGTTAGGATGTCAGAATGCATCTCTGGAGTTTGACTCTGCATTTTCCTTATTAAGGTGGGGGGAAGGTGACAAAGGAGCCATTTGCAGACTTCTCATAAATATCATGGGGATTTCACAGCAAAGCATGAAGACTGTTGAAGCTGGTTGGGTGTACCAGAAACTTCATGAAATAGTTTGATTTGATCAACACTTAATCACTCTCAGACTTCTTGGCTCTGTCTCGCTTGCCCTCTCCCCTGTCCCGAGGAGGCGGGGGGTGCAGGAGTTGGCCTTGTGCCCCTGCTGCCGACTGCATGTGTGTGTCAGGTGGGTGGATGGCACATAAGGGCATCTGTAAATGCCCAAGGTAAAATTTAGCAGGCATTTAGCATGCTCTCACCATAACAGGAAAGCAGTTGGACCGCACCAGGTTGCTGATCTCCCTTTAGGTGCAGAACAGTAAGTGAAATGCTTTCTGCCCTCCTGCGGAGGTGTGTGGAGCACTGCAGAGGGCTTGCTTTTGTGGGCAGCCTTGCAGAGCTTTTCCCGAGTGGCTTGTTCAGACGCTGTTTAACAGGCAAGGGTGCCTTGTGGTAAGGTTTTATTTGATGCTGTCCCATCCGTTGCTCTGTTGGCCATGGGGCGAGGTGTGTGAGTGGCAGGTGAATGGCAGAGGAGTGGATTCACTGAGGACGATGCCCTTATTTTTAATTGCCAGGAAGAGTATTTTAGGTGTATGTTTTCCTAAAACCTCTTGCTAATACTTTCTCTTTGTCATCCTCATGTAAATGGCTTCCCTGCTCCTGGCTATCCAAGCTTATAGTGTTTCCTGGAGACCTTGGGTTTTGAGGAGCTCTGTCTCTGCAGGCACACACATGCACACATTTTTTCTTCACCCAAGTCTTTCCCAGCCCACAGTTGCATTTCTCTTGCATTACCTTGTGGGCCAGCGTCCAATTTTGAGTATGGGGGAGAAAAATGGTTTTGATTCTTTGTGCTAAAAACCAGCTTGCTTTTTTTCCCTAGCAGAGCTAAGCAGATGGCTTCAGATATAGGTAGGAGTTTTCAATTAATTTCATAAAGTTATTAGTAAAAAGGAAAGGAACACTTTCAGCAGCAGCAACGCTTTTAAAAAGTTTGCTTACAAGCAGTTTATTGATCTAGCAAATAGGTGGATAACACAAGCCTGGAGGTGTATGATAGTTAATATGTAACCATTAAATAGACTTATTTGGGCACTCTTTATGTGTTCACATAGCAATTAAAGCTTATAAACCTGTGGAGAGTATTTTTTATGTGGAGTAAAATGAGAACCTTTATCCGAGAGAAGGTGTTCATGGAAAAGGTACAGGTCATGTAATTGTATTCATGTGACTTGATGTAAGTGTGAGGCTGCAGGGGGAAAAAAAAAAATCTTCTAGAGCTAATTCCCAAGGCCGACTGCAAGTATTGCTGTGTATTGGCTTCCTTCCCAGTGGCCAATTCTGTATATTGAAATCAATGTCATTCCATGGGGGGCATTTTGTTGTGAGCCTCCTGAACAGAGGATTATGTCCTTGCTCTAGACGGATTATTTTTTGGCTCTTGCCCCATGTGTGTTTTGTGTCTTTGGTGGTTGTGTCAAATTTGCTGGAAAAAAAAAACAACATAAAATGTTTTCCTGCTGGCTAACCTGATCAAGCAGTAAATGTGTCCCATAGCTCTTAAGAAGCTGTGTCCTGGTTAAAGCAACTACTTAAAAAAAAAAAAAATAGGGACCCAAGCTTTGTGGGAATGTGGAAAAGCCTTGGTTTCTTTTCCTTACCTCTTTCTTGCCCCATACGGTTTATTTCATGGGAAACAAAGACTAAGTGAGATGTTGGGAATTCGGTAGATGGAGTATATATGTAAGCTCCTCCTTTTTGACTCAAAGAAGTGAAGGCTGAAAACCAGGCTTATTTCAGGTCTTTGCAGCAACACCTTCTCCACACTGGAGCATGTGGATGGTGGGGGAGAAAGGATGGAGGCCAGCCTGGCTCAGTTCGTGTAATTGTGATTGCAGAGCTCCAGGCAAATATTGACACCAGATTTCTTGGCAGACGTGCTGTTCCTGAGATGCCTTGGGAGTAAAAGATCCTTCACTGGCACTCGCTGTTGCACGAAGTAGCCCCTCCTGGGATGGTGGAGGTGGTGAGTAAAGGGGGAGAAGCTCAGCAAGAGTGGTGGAGCTGAGAAACATGATGCTAAAGGGGATTTCACCCAGATACTGTGGTATCGCATTATGAGTTCTCTAACAAACAGACGGGTGGTCTGACAGACGGCAGAAGGAGATAGGGCACCTTGGTATGTCTGTACTGCCAATTGGGCACAGGTCCAGATGCAGGGGATGCATGCATCTGCTCTGCTCTTTACACTGCAGGACAGTCGTTACTACTTCACATCTTGAAAACCAAAAAAACCTGCCAGCCACAGAAAGGGAAAATTGTAAAATCCTGTTTTCCATCAGTAGTTGGCTGTCTGGGCTTTGCACTGTGGTGAGGGTGTTTTGCTGAGCATGTGTGAGATAACCTGCTTTTCTGCTGCAGTTCTGGAGAATACACCAGAGGATTGTTAACATCGGCCAGATACCTCTGTAGTATGGCTTTGTAGCGTGGTCTGGGCAAAAGGTTAAATCGGGCAGTCATTTCTGCAGTGTTATTTCCTATATGACACTCTGGAGAAAGTTCAGTATCACTTATTTAACTTTTGCAGAGCCATTTCCTGTAGGTTTTGTTAGAGAAAAGCTAGGTTATGTGTTTCCAGTTGCAGTAGAGTTATTTTCCCCTATAAAATGCACTACAACGTATTTTTCACAATTTTCATTGGTTTGCAAAAGTCTTTGTGGGGGGAGCCTTTTGTGTTTGGAAGATTTGGAAAGTTTTTTATTTCATACCTCACTTGCTATGACAAATTGAGGAAAACGTGTCTTTTTAATGTGACATTGCTGTAGTCAACGAGGCTTGGAATATAGAATCTATATTAGCATGCGCTCCCATGCTGCTGCACGCTGGTGGCCTGTCTAGCCCAGGGTCCTGCTTCTGAAATGCCCAGTTTTAGGAAGGATTGAGAAAACTGTTGCAGCTAACAGCCAGGTTGTGACCTGCCCAAAGGAGAAGCGCTGTCTCCTCTTGGTAGCTTTGCAAGTGTGGTAGTAAGCTGCACGGTTATGTATCTTCTGTGTTTTCTCAGGCATATGATGTGCTCTTACCCTCTGGTGGTCTTGGACTTGTCCTCTTTCATCTCTCCCTTGACCCTGCTTGTGGGGTGCCTTGGGTTTTCCATCATGATTCATCTCAGGCTTTCTTCATCGTTTGCGCACGAAGTACTGCTCTTCTCTTTCCGTTGCTGTCTGTGCTTGGAGCAGCAATGCTTTCCATGAGCCCTAAGAGTTCTTTTTGATTACCATGAAATGGTGACATTGCTTCTCATTCTCTTCACAGAGATTAATTTATCTACTCTCAAAGGAATGTGGTTTGAATTCTCCAAGCAGTGAACGCACCTGTGGCCCTCCCCATGCAAGAACAAACCTTGGGAGCACCTTCTGCATTCATGTTTTTCATATAATTGCTTTTTGGAGTACGAGGTGTTGGTACGAAGCCAATGTGCCTTTGCCCCATGAGAGGCACCGTGCGAGTAGTGAATGGTGAGCTCCCTGGCACTGTGCCTGGGCTTGCAAGGACCACTCGGAAGAGCGAAAGCGTGTTTCTGTTCTTGGCCTAATTGTAGTGTTTTTCTATTTTCAGTATAGCCAGGCGGCCACCCACATGGACTTTTGTTATGGGACTTTTTTTTAATTTTCAGAGTCCATCAGGCAGTTTTAAGATAGTGCCTACTTTGGGTTATGCCTGAGTGGGATGGGCTCAAAGCAAGAGGGAAGGATCTGGTCTTTTTTAGCGTCTTCCCACACAACTTGTTGGATATAGCCTTCGTTCAGATG
Organism: Anhinga rufa; assembly: GCA_013400875.1. Taxonomy (NCBI): domain Eukaryota; kingdom Metazoa; phylum Chordata; class Aves; order Suliformes; family Anhingidae; genus Anhinga; species Anhinga rufa. The sequence continues at coordinate 25,870 of VZTV01073698.1, read as the reverse complement.
AAGGGGTTCCCTGTACTTGAAGCTGGGACTGGAGCCTCCACTGGCATACACCCACCTTCTGGTGGGCAGAAGCTAAGGTAGCTACAGCAAAAAAAAATCTTGTCCTAAATGCCAAGTGGAGCAGTATGATTCCAATAATAATAAAAGAAGGTGAAATGATTTTATCCAAATGCCTTCTGAATCCAGCAATTGTGCAAGAGACCGGGTCCTTAACTACTTCCTGTAGCACAAGAATGGGGAAGTGTTCCCCTTCCCATCTCTCTAACCCTCTACAACATGGAAAGGATAAAAAACTATAGAAAAAGTTTGTTCCTTGATTCAACCTTAATAACATCTGCTCTCCCTTTGAATTAGCTGTGATACTTTTAGCTGAGAGATTGCACAAATCCGAGGGAGTTCATCGAATAATAAATCGAGGCATCCATCCAGCAAAGTACAGTGTAGCCCTTTGAAGTAGATGAAAAAATACCTTCCTGATCTGAAGGCAAAACCTGCGCTCAGCTTTGGTGCCTGACTCGTGCTAATGCAGAGTTTGAGCTTGGCTCAAGTGCCCTAACCAGGAGTGTGGAGAGCAGGATCAATGTGGGCTCATTAACTGGCCGCTTCACCTTTGCTCTGCCCAGAACCCTGTTTGCTGGGACTCCTGAAAGGTTGAGACCTGAAGAGCAAAAAAAACTGCAGCCACTGGAAATAAGGGCTGTCTTTTAAATCCTGGGAAGTCCTGTGATACCAGACTTAAGAGCGAGCTCATTTGAAGAACTTTCTAAAATTTTACTGACTGTAACTTTTCCTCTTTGAGTCTTTCTGCAGTTTGAGTTGCACTAATAAAGAAGCTTGGCTTTATAAGTGGAAGGAGTTGAAAAATAGCACCAATAAAAACTGTAAAGCTCTCAAATGTTTTAAAAATAATGCTTCTGTAAAAGATGTGGCATTATATGCTGGGGCAGAGTGTAATAAAGATTTTTACTACCGTTCTTCAACTTGGTCATAAGCTGTACAGCTGTCTCAAACTCTCATGATAAAGCCTTTCTACCTGTATACATCACTATAGATGTATCGCCTCATGCATATATAGATATGTACATGTTTGTATCTGTAGCTGCATAGGTGTCTGTAAATTCACACAGTGAAATAGTTATGTGCAAGTTATTTAAGCAAGAATGTTATTTGTGACATTCTGCTGTATATAAGGAATGTGAAGACTGGTGTGTAATGAAAAGCAGCAATAGATTTAATCATCCCCTTGACTTTGTGGTATTCTTTGGGCAGAGACTTGAGCACCAGCTTAATCTGTTTCAAAATCCTTGCAGGTATCCTCTTCTGCTGTCCTAATGGTAAACATCACTATTATGCCAAAAATGTATGAATGCTGTTCTCGGAGATGGCCCTGCTCTTAACATTGAGGCAGGAATATAGCTTTCTCTAGCAGAATGTAAAATAAAGAGCATCTTTTGGAGTAATGTCATATTCTTGGTCATACACATTGTAATTACAGCAGATGCTTACATGTAGAATCAATGTAAGGGAAGTGTCTACCAGGTCCTAGAATCATTAAGGTTGGAAAAGACCTCCAAGATCATAGAGTCCAACTGTCAACCCAACACCCCCAGGCCTCCTAAGCCATGCCCCTAAGTGCCATGTCTGCATGGTTTTTGAACACCCCCAGGGATGGTGACTCCATCATCTCTCTGGGCAGCCCCTTCCAGTGCCTGACCACTCTTTCAGTATCTGACCCACTGGCTTTCTTCCACTGGTAGGAGGTACATTGTTGGACCACCATTTGGAAACTCCTGCATCACACTATTGTCTGTGATCTGCTGCTTCATCCTCTTCCTAGCCAAAGGTGATAACACAGCTGTCTGCCATAAAGTGCTGTAGTTTGTGAAAGGGTGAGGGTAGAGGAAGCCATCTCTACTATTTTCAGGCCATGTGCAGAGAAAGAAGCTTATGGAGGAAAATAGCTCTGCTTAGGACCTTAAATATGGAGTAAATTAACTTGAAAGCCTCTTCTGGCTTTTCATTGTCAAGTAAAAGGTAGTTTCATGGTAGATTTATTTGCCTTGTTTTGCAGCAAATGCATTATATATAGCTTAGCTTTTATTTCTCTTGATCTAGGTGGAAATGGCTTCTTTTAAATGCAGCCTTTCCATCTTGAAGGTCAATTAAAAGAGGTTGGAGGTCAGATAAAATAAAAGGGATAGAACATTTGCTGCTTGGTGTATCTATTTCTGTAATGTTATCAGTGCATGCAGTTTTATTTCTAGCATTTTGTTCCAGGGCTTCCTCTAAGACTGAACAAATTGAGTCAGTTGGATGCAGTACAGCTTCCAATTTGGGGTTAGAAATCCATTAAATTGCTCGGAGCTTTATTGGCAATACGAAAGTGCTTGGAATGAAAGTGCGTTATGATTGGACATTGATTACTTGAAAGGGAAGAGGGTGGATACCCATGTAAACCACACACCTCTAGCCAGGATGGCCAGCTTAGGCTTTTTTAGCTTAAAATGTGCGTGTTTTGCCCTTAAACTGCTGTTCTTTATTGCAAAGAACTATTTTAAACAGAAAATGGAGAGCTGTCTGCCACATGTTTTTCACACCTCTGGGGGATTAGAGCTGGCCCTGCAACATGGAGTGCTGCCAGCCAGTGACTGCCCCATAGGTAACTAGTCCTTTAGCTGGTGCTTTGAGGTTATATACATCATTCCTTTCCATGTGCAAGATCTTTGGATTTGGTCAACCTCTCAATTTCAGCCCATGGCACTGAAAAGCGCAGGGAATGTCCTTGCTTGGGTGGATTTTAAACTAAGTTTATGGCGGGCATGGCAAGGAGTCCAGTGTTTCACTCCACTTGGACTGCCTCTAGGATCAGAAAGGGATTTATTTCCACTGTAGAAAGCTGTGGAGTTGTCCAGGTGTTTTGTGAGGCCATGGGTATTGCCACCAGGTGGGAAGAGGGGAGCAGAGCCAGGAGGGATGACCACTGCCTCTGTCCTGGCAGGTCCAGGTGAGTTGGCTGCTTTGGCTCTGGTCAGTTAGCTTGTTAAATTTTGCAGCAGATCTAACGAGACAGAGCTTCAAGTCAAAAATCTCAGCAGATGTGTTCATTAGATGATGGCACAGCAGATGCACTGGGTGGCTGATGAGGAGCAGCCACCAGTGAAACGGCGGTGTAGCATGGCCAGCCTGGGTCAATAGAGAATGGGAGAACAGCAGTTCTTTCGGGGGAATGCCTCTTTGCTTTTGCACTGTTCTGAAAAACCCTTTCTGACAGTGGGAGGTGATACAGCCCCTCTCTGGGGTGTTAAAAAGCTGGGCTGAGTATAGGAGAGGCAGGAGTAGCTGGTGAGCCCCCGTGCCCAAGCTGCAGGAGAAATGTGTGCTGTTTTTCTAACACCTTTTCCCCCCTACCCTGCAACTCTTTGCCTGACTAGTTTTAACCGGCTCACAAATATTCCTTTGTGCTGCTTCCAAGCGAGCGTGTATTTTGGGGGGAGATTGGTCCTTCCTGATTAACTATTAATAAGAAGAAACATGAGAGAATGAAGCGCTGAGCAAACACCGTGGGAGCGGGTGGCCTGCCCTCTCCCCACCATTAATGATTGACTGGCCTCTGCTCCGGCATGGCTGGGTGGTGCTGTGCCCTGCGCTGCCACTGGACCCGGCACGGCCGAGCCCTGCTCACCGCGGGTTCTGCAAAGGGGCGATGCTGGATGCGTGCCGAAACTTCAGCATCGGTGTTTGGTGCTCTCCCTTCCCGCCATGCAGTGTACGCAAACGCGGTGCTGCTGGTTAGTGGCACCATGAGAGCTGTGCCTGGTGATGTATTTACTGAATTAATATTTCTGGTAAACTCTGGTGTCGGAGCAGTAGAAAAATGTCTTCTCAGAGAGTTAAGCTCTGTGAGCATACCAGAAGTGATTGTGGACGTGACTGAAACCACTCGCACCCTGAAAGAGAGTGGAGCATGCTACAATTCTGTGTTTTAGGAGAAAATGTATCTTAAAATATGGGTTATTGGATATTATTGAATGATTGTTGACCTCGGCTGTTTTCTTAAATCGTGGAAACTTCTGAACAGTGTTAGGGGAGTTTCTAAATTATCTCTATTTTCCATCAGTACTCGACCTGTAACCCACAGATGGGTTTTGCGAAGTCATGTGGTGGGAGGGGTAGGTTGCCAGCAGTTGAACGTATTGCTATGGGTCTTTCCAAGCATCTGAAAAAGCCAGAGGTTTAACATGGTTTATCTGTTGTGAGTACTTGTGGAAAAATTGCACAACTTTCAGATGAAAATATTTGCTTTGCAGAAGTAGCAATTTTTGAAACTGTAAATAGCACTTAATGCTGATTTATCGATGTAGCTCTTGTTATCAGTTAATGGAGGCTTAGCAGTTGTTCTAAGGTAGATGCGTATAGTGAATTATATAGCTGTTAATCCTCAATAAATTAGTTTAGTATGTTGAATACACAGTGGGGAACCTTAATTGAAAATGTTAGTAAAGAAGTCACGGCCTTTATTGATTTACTGAAGAAACACAGTGGTGATGGAAGCAGGAGCAATTTGTTTCAGGAGTATTTTGTTTATGAGCCGGGCCTCCAGCTCTCGCTTCAGTGGTTTAAGACAGTGTCCTTTACCTTGTGGTGGCAAAATTGCTGAGAAAGAAATTTGCCATCAAATTAGGAAAAGGTGAGTTTGCTCTTAAGCAGTGGAGCAAACAACTTGCAGGGCTTTGGTTTTAGGACATGTCTTTCTCATGACAGTAGGTAGCATTTTAATTAAAACAATAAACCCAGAACAAACCCTATGGGTGTCTGGGCAGATGAAGGGTGGTGTTTTATTTGTGGGTTAAAAAAACCTTCCACATCCTGCTTTTCCTTCCAACTTCTTACCTGTCACAGGTGGTGAACCAGCATTGCTTTATGTTAAATTAAATACAGTTATTTTTATTTAGATGTCCATGCCCCCTTTGAAATGTGTGTTTGCTTTGAGGCAATCCTTGGAGCTGATGGCCTAGTGTGTTTTGGAGAGGATCAGTCTCCTTTGGGCAGTGCAGCTTAGAAAGAAGCAGCAAATAAAGTGAAAAATTGCTGCAATTAAATACTGCTTGCTCTAACCCTTGTAGCATCCCCTGTTCCCTGCATACAATAACGCCTTTGACTGGGCTGTCTTACTAGGAGCAGAGGAACATGCAATGCTAATGGGAAGGTTTGTAGCCGCAATAACTGCGGGCTATGTGGCTGCTGCTAGTATTTTTTTCAGAAGCAGAGAAAGCATTGATGAATACCTTGTCATTCATACTTGCGTTGTCCTGCCATCTTCTGTTGGTTTGGGTCCCTACTGGCTGCCAGGAAAGGCTGCACGTGTCCCCTGAAAGGGAAAGGCTGCACGGGCCAGTGGGGCTCCCTGCAGAGACAAGGGCTTATAGTCCGCACTACCACGGAGGCCATTGGATGACTTTCAGATTACTTCTTGAAATCTTACTCTGCTTTTTTTTTGGAGCATGGAGCAGTTGAAATACCGAGAAAACTCATGTTGAATGGACCAGGATCAAGCCCTAGTGAAATGAGTCTCCTCGTGTCTCTTCTGATGCTGCAGAGGCATAGCAAGAGGTCTGTAAGCACCTGAGTTACCCAAGTGCTTTGCACATATTTTGTGGTGTACTTGCATATATGTGTGACTATGTAGATTAAGTTGAAGCTAATTTTCTTCCTTTAAAAAAAAAAAAGCCAAACAAAAAAAAACAAACAACAAAACCCAAAACAAAACATTTGGGGTGTTTGGAGGAGATGGCCTTCCAAGCAAAATAAAAAAGGCAGAAAAGAACTCCACTTTAGTTTTGCTAAGGTTATTAAAATAGGAGGAAATAAGATCCTAAGTTTTGTCAAAACACATTTGTGTAAACTGAACAGGGCCTAAAATAACCTGACACTGCCCTTTTTAAAGAGGCAAATAAGCCTGTAAGAGCTCCTTGTTGTAGGAGATGTGGAAGTCCCAGCAGCAGCATGGTGTTACCCAACGCTCCTGCAAAGGACTTCTCTGCCCTCCCTCAGCCACCAAGAGCGTGGCTGCTCTCCCGTGCTGCCTGTTGGAGCCAGGGAGCCGACAGTGATAGAGATATTTGGGTTTGCAGCCTTGTGCGAGCAGACCAGCTCTGGTGGCCGCTTACCAGCCTTGTACGCGCAGGCATCTTTACGTGCCAGGTGTGTGGTCCCTGCGTGCTTGTGAGCAGAAACAGTTGTGAGCGCAGGGTGGGAGGAAGGGCCAGGGCTGAAAACGTGTCCCTGAAAGTTACTTGAAGGTAAAAAGATGATTCCCTAACTCCTTGAACTGTATCAGCCACATGCTAAATTAAACTGTAGTCTGGCACAATGCTTCTCAGTGATGTGGTTTTAATTAGTATTCTTTGCATTAATGAATGCATGCATCTGCTGGAATTGGCATGGTATTGACTCTTTGGTGATCATGCTACAGGAATTTCCTTTAGACAGTATTGTTGGTCATGACTGAGAGTGATTCATGATGCAGTTTTCTTGGTGTCTGGATGACCTCTCAAAGTTTGTCTTCACTGTCAAATTAGTTCATGTTATGGCTTCAGGGTTGCCCTTACGTTGACTCCCTTCTGCACATAAAGCCCCTTATATGAGCAGGCTATTAACCCAAGCTAATATGGTGCTGCTGCTGCTAATTTGAGCTGGGCATAAGTAAAGCCTGAGTGAGCACATTCGCTTAGCTGCTAACAGGATCTCTCAGTGATGGGGCCACAGCTTCACCCACGTGGGTGCTACTTGTCCTTCCGTGTCCTCCAGAGTCCCCTTCTTCTCTCCAAACACTTGCAGTAGCAAGCTGGGACATTTCACCTCTTTGGTGCCCTGTGTTGTGTTGCTCTTACTTCCTTTTAGGAGGTAACTCTTGCTGATGCTTGGCGTGGGACATTTCTGTGCCTCAGCAGTGTTCTTCTTGACGCTGGATGCCTTGCGCAGGCAGATCTCCTTGGGGTACACTGCAGAAGAAATCATGAAGGCTGCTTAATGCAGCCATGAGCACCCCAGGAACATAAGCACCCCAGAGGCTGTACAGCCTGGTCAGTCCAACCATTGGAGCATTGCTCAGCTGTGTGGGAGCTTGTGCTTGAGGCTGGCTGAACCGCACAATATAGTGTGGGTGCAGAACCCTTCAGTGCATCCTTCAGCAAAGATATATTACTGTTCTTTGTCCTTGTCCTTCCTGACCGTAGGGCTGTTATGCTGAGTTCAGGAGCAGTGGAATAGAGGTGAAGGAGCTGAGGGGGAGTAAGAATCTGTGGTTTTCTATCAGTTTATCATGCGGATTCAGAGGTGGTGGGTTGGGCGAGTGATTCCCCAAGTCCAGGCTTCCGCTTCTGGTACTGCATCAGCCACTTCAAAGGAACCTGCAAGAAATCCTCCAGAAGGTAATTAAGGACTGCACATCTAATATGTGGAAGCTGCTTCTGACTCTCATGGCTTATGCAACTTCATTTAGTGACCATTTGTTTCAGGGGGAACTGAAAACATGCCATTTAAGGAAAGGTGTTGCTGTGCAGTGCAGCTGTGGGTAGCTGGCTCTAGCTGCAGTAGCTGTTTGGCCACTCTTCCCTTGGGCGACTAGATTCAGGGCCTGTCTTCTGCACAAGAAAAAAAAAAAGGACTGACGTAGTTTTCCTTCTGTCCTTACAGTCCATACAACCACCTGAATCCTTGCAGTCTTTGATCGCTTTGTGTTCAGTGTTAAGCCTTGCATGTCACTGCTTATGAGGACTTTGCTATCTCTCTGGGAACTACAAGCTTGTTTAAAAGAGAAATTCAAGTATGCTTTCTTCCCCTGCACAGCTGTATACTTCTAGCATGGGCAATGCCTGCCCTCTCTTGTTCCCCTGACCCCATCCCCAAGCTAATTCAGCTGCAGACATGCTTTTCATACCCAATCAAGTGTGTATGGGGCCTCCATTCCAGCGCTGTAAAGCCATCTACAAACATGTGGGAAGAGGATGGTGCCTATTCAGTAAGCTGTGGACGAGGCAGCTATCTTTCGACAGATTAGCCAGAGGAATTTCTATTGCAGAGCTTGATTGTTCTGGGCCCTCGGCTCCCTTTTGTGCAGGAGCAATGAAAAGTTGTGTTATGACGATGGTTGACAAAGTGGTTAATGAAAGCCACGGTTGGCAGTGACAGAATTTTGAGCCATCCTCCTTTTCTCCAATGCCTGTCATCAAAAGGTGCAGAAACGCTTTTGACATAATCTTCTGCACTGACAGATAAATGGTTTTGACATACGGGTCGGAAACCTTCACCTTGCTGAACAGAATTCAGCCATCATCATGGTGAGCAGAGACCAGGAGCCACATGTCTGTCTATTCCTTTGTCTGGCGAGTCAGCCAGGCACCTCTGTTTTCAAAAGAGAGGTAGCTTTTCTCTGCACTGGCTGAGCTCCCAAAGCAGAGCCAAAACTTCTACATGAACTCCCAGTCTACCCTGCGCCTTGCCCAAGGAGGCAGGATTGGCATCTCATGATTCAAGGAGCTGACTGATCCCTCCTCGCTGGCAAGCAGGACTCTATGTGACAGCATTATTACTTCTGGGAGGTGGTTTCAAGGCAGGCTATTTAACAGGGCTTTCCTTTCAGTCTCCTTAAAGTTCAGTGATCCACAGTGCCATTTTCACAATGCTAACTAAAGGCAAACACTGCTTTCTAATTTAGAGACTGGAATGGATGAATAGACAGAACAGGGCCCTTCCCATATTGATTTAACGTGCTCTCAGTTCCCGATCATGGGCATCTTAGTGACAGGAGAGGAAAAACCCTATGCTGTTGGATTAGCCAATACAAGGAAGAATTGAAGAAGTATGCAATGGGTAAATAACATGCAGAGCACTTTTCATGCCATTAACTCAAAATATAGTTTAAAAAAAAATCCAAACCTCAGACCAAGTTCTATTTAACAGGAAAAAAACAATCTGAATGTTAGGGGAGACTCAAGTTGGTGGCTCTGCTCTGTCGTCTTTGCTATCTGTGGAACCTTTGTAGGATGCTTCCCTCAACTTACAGCCCAGGTTCCTGTTGTGTCCAGGATTTATGTAGGGTGGTTGTTGAATTCTGTTTTCTTTCCACAGTTGCCTTGGAGGGATCAAAATATCTTCCATGAGTAACTCGGCAGAAAACACATGCCCATGCAGAGAAAAGCCGGCAATAGGCTGGGCAGTCTGCTTTCTGCGTGGGTATGCCCACGCTCAAGCACAGCTAACCCCATATGTAGATGCAGGTGCTAGGAAATGGGCTGACTGTGCACCAAAGACATGGTCTCTTGGGACTGGTATAAAACACTAGATAATACTTTAGATGCTGCCACTTTGAAGACATGCCCAGCACCTGAGATCCCAGATGGTTCAGGGGAGTGCTGATTTGGGAAAAGACAGGGTTTTGGCTTTGCGTTTTGAGGGCTCCTTTTCTTTGAAGACATCTTAGAATACTGATAGCAGAAACATTGGCTCAGTGTGAGCCGCTGCGCTACTGCATGGCATCAGATCAAGGGGTTCCTTGAGAAGGAATGCATTCTGTGCTATGGGAGAGCGGAAACGTGACTGTTTCCAGCGACAGGACAGCTGTGCCCCCGAGCTTAACATCTCCAACCAGCCCATATTGCTGGTCTGCTTGGCCTGGAGAGGCTGAGCTCGTGTGGACATTACAGCCCTTGCGGCACTTCATGCACTGCTGTACATTTGGGACCCATACTTTTTGGTGGGGGAGTGTCATATGCACCCATGACCTCAAGTTTTGAGTTCCCTTCTTTGTTTGCATTACTGGAGCCCAACCAAGATTGAGGCCTCATTTCATCAGCATCGGGCAAACGGAGACAATACCTACCTCAATTTTATTTACAGTCTAAATAGACAAGACAGACAAAGGGTGGCTGTGGAAACAAAAGCTCTGCAGAGGTGATGTGACACGACCCGGTCACCCAGCAGGAGATTAAGAGAGCCAGGAATAGATGGAGGTTTCCTGACTCCCGGTCCCAATGATCTATCTATTGGAGCATGTTAATTCTTTCTCTCATTTGCATGCTGTGACTAGCATGCCAAGTACTCTCTAGTGAGGGGATGTGAGTTCTGGGAAACACATCCTTTGATTGCTAATGCTTCAGGCTAGAAATTCTCGGGAATTTTAATGTAAGTTAAAATGCAGCTAGTTTCATAAATTGAATAAACTGTTTATTCTGGTGTATCTATTTAATTTCAAGTCTCCTGTTTATTTTGCACTGACCCTGTATTTCTAGTTTTTATTTTCCCACTGGCTTTTGAAGAGTGTAGTGTGTGTTTTGTGAGGATAGCTGGTAGCTGGGGAGTGGGTAGCGTGGCGAGGACTGAAGACTTTGGCTTACAAGAAGGTGGGGTCCACCTGTATTTCTGCAGCAACCATTGGAAAGTCTTTCTGTTGCTGGAGTAGGCAAAATGGTTGTGCTATCTAAAGAGCCAGCTATTTGTGCAATGCCTTTGATGTTCAGACTTCTCAAATGGCAGCCACAATAATCAGAAAGTAGCTTTGGGTGATGTTAAACCATGGCCATGAAATCCTTTAATTTACCAAAACCTCTGTGTTTTCACTTTTGAACTTCTGAAATTCACATCAGCATCACTCAGTGCTTGAGCATTGGCTGAGCCAGAGATCTGTTCCCTTTGACAACTGTAGGGATGATCAGTCTGGTGCCTGTGATTCCCAGTGCTTCGTTCATAAAACAGCCTCTTAGCCTATTGTGGAGGAATGTTTTGAGGAAAAATACATTACCTTAAGAAATGCAAAAGATTTGCAGCAATACAAGGCACAGAAATACATTAAAACAGCTGGATTCATGCATGGTCGTGACCGTGGGTGTATTTCACCCTTACAGTTTGTCACTAGTACTTCTGTCTCAGCTTTATCTTTATTGTGTTGAGCCTGTTGTATTTTCTCTTTCTGCCCGTACATCAGGCAGGGACAAGCTCCAACCTGATTTTGCTGTGTGTTGTTTTTTTTTTTTTTTAAAAAAAAAGTAGTAATGTAATCTGTGGGCAAATTGCACTTTAATTCATAATTGTGCTATGAATATGGACTTGGCTTTCAAACGCACTCTGAGTTTAAACTGCAGTTTGACTTTTATTTAGATAAATGCCTTTGAGTTCATAGTGAAATGGATATCTGCTGTAGGCTGGTATTGATTTAAAGGTCTCTGGAGTGTTTTAAAAGACAGTAGGGGCTTACAGGACAGCATATTTTAAAACTAGATGCTTGGTTAGGTTTTACACTCCTCTGTAGCTTCGGGTCTAGATTCTGTTAAGAGCCAGCTTATGCTGTTGATTTGTAGAGCCTTCTTTCACAGCAGGTATTGGCAAAAGATTGAACGTTTTGGGCAAGATGCAAGGAGCTGTCTTCAGAGTTGGCTGCTTTGAGATGATGGGGAGCAGCGTGTGTGTGAGAACTATCGAGTGGTTCCCGTGTGCGGGGGGAATGCTTTGAGGACTTCCCATAAATGCATTGTAGGAGGGCAAGTGATCAATAATTGCTTTTTAGCTCGAAAGAGGTGTTTATCGCTTCCTGCTAATCATGCCAAGTTGGTAAGTTTTGTAGTCTTTCAAGTCTTGGTGTAAGTAAGTGTTGCTGTGGGCCTAGATGTCTCTGCATTGTCACAAAGTGCAGCGGGTCAGCACGAGCAATTAAAACAGGACATCTCTGTCTGTGCTCTTCTGGCAGCTGCCCCTTTTTTTGTGTCTCTCACCTCTCGGGTCACGTAGCATGGGTAAAAGTTCAGTAGGTGCCTTGGTGACTTAGGTCCTGTTTACCTGTTTGGGCTCCAGACCTGATTGGGTTCTGTGGGCACAGCTTTAAAACAAAGAAAATACACAAAACAGGGAAGATTGGCCAGTTTTCTAGTCAGACTGGCTTGGTGGTTTGAATAAGCAGCTGAATGTTTGAGGGCTTATCTAAAATCAGGCCATGAATCTTTTGGGTCATGTTCAGAGGTGCAGTAAGAGGGTGTAACCTCCCTGCAGAGGAGACAGGAGGGTTGAATTTTACTGACGATAATATCCTAGAGCAGGGTGTGGAGCACGGTAAAATTAAAGTAGGTCCCCCATACGATTTCCTTACATCTTACTGTGGTTGCTTTTCTGCTACCACCCATCAATTTGCCTCTTCCCTCTTTGGATTGCACACTCACAGGAACATACCAACACTGCATGCATCATGTTAATTAGGCCATTTGTTAATTTCCGCATCATTAGTCACTTGGTCTTAATTGATCCGTGCTCTCCCGGTAAGTCCATAGCTGCAGGTTTGACCAGTTGCGTGTGATGTGCTGACAGAGTGCGTATCTTGGAAGGGAGACTTTGCTGTTGCACCATATGATGCTACAGCAGAGCATGGCAAAGTTCTTGCTTGTAGTTTTCAGAGTAGGTACTTTATTTGTGTTATTTTGTCTGCTGTCCCTAGCAATCCTCGCAGTGTGTTCCTTCCAGAGGCACACTGAGTTCTGGCTATATTTCCAGACAGGGGTGTCCTGTGGGGCAGGTCTGCTCTCCCACCAGGCTGTTTTCAGATAACGCAGCACAACCCATTTGCCATCCATCAGTGAAGCGCTATAATACCATCTAGATTTGGATGGTTGGGTAGTTGAAAAGCATTGGTTGGGGTTGTTGAGGAGCAAAGTGTATACTACTGCCTAAGTGGCCGAAAGCTGTATTAGCTGATGAAAAAAACATTTGGTGATACGCTAATACCATCTTGTTAGAAAATGTAGAATATGTTTCATGTTTACATAGAGGAAGTGTACATACCTGTGTGTATATTTTGTATGTAACACACAGTGATATATAAAATACTCCATGTGAATATAGCTATGAAATATTTAGCAGAAGGTTTGTTGATTGTTTCAGTTCAGACTTTAATTTGTCAGGAAATATCCTATTCATCTGTGATTAGTTTTGTGGTTGTGAATAACCAATAGAAGAATAATAAATGTAATTGTGTAATATGAAGACAAATTAAAACCACACTAACGCAAAAGAGGAAGAAGCTTAGGGAGAGTTAGATAACATTTTGATCACAGAACTAAACTTGCTCATGTATTTGGCGGAAAAGTGCTGCGCTGCCATGTTTAACTACTCTTGTTAAAAAAAAAACAACAACCAACCAAACAAAAAAAACCCAACCAAAACCCCACCCTCCCAGTGTAATCCAGAATAATTAAGACAACGGTGTTTTGCTGAGCATGGTAACTGCAGTATGCTGATCCAACTGTCTTTTTATTTTAACAGAAACCTGAGCTACAATAAGTTGACGGAGATTGATCCTTCTGCCTTTGCAGAGCTGTTGAACTTGCAGGAAGTGTAAGTATTCATTCAAAGGTTTTAATTGTATTTTGCCAGGACAGCTTGTGGGCCAGATGGAAATTATAGACAGTACCTTCCTTTAGTCAACCTGAATGAGCAGATCTGACCTGGTGTAGAGGGTTTTTTTTCCTCCATATTGTACCTGTGCTGTTTTTGTTTTTTTTTTTTAAAGTAATCAATTAGCAGGACACAACTTAACAATTAAAACAGCATGGCTGTTATTGGAAATCATTGGAGTTTGCCTCCCTCGGTCTTGTGCAATGCTCTGAGGGAGCAGTTCAGCTAACACACCTGAACATACACACAAAGCTCCTTGCTGAAAGGATAACCCTGAAGCAAGGCAGAACAGCCTGGATCCTGATACCTGATGCCAACCTAACCCAAATCTCCCAGGAAACAAAGGTGTAGTGTAGTGGATAACAAAGCACTTAACTGTGTCTCCTCCTCTCTCAGACATTTGTGTTCCTTTTGGAATCTGAACAAATTCTGTTTGAAGCCTGCTAGGAGAGGCTAAAACAGCAGAGTTGTCTTCTGCTTCGGTGGGAGAAGGAGCTGGTGAAGGTCTGAGGGGCTTTGCCAGACCCCCGTTGCTGGTAAAAGAAACCTTGTTTGGAGGAATCACAGGATTTCCTAGCTTCTGATCTGTGTAAGCGCTCAGCAGTTACACTCACAGGGGAGCTGTGCTTGTCAGCTACTCACAGTGATTCCTGGAGCTCAGATTTTGGGTTTTGAAAAACGAAAGTGACTAAAATTGCAAGCGGTGGGTTGAGGTAATGAGCTTGTGTTTGAATGTTGAATCGCTGGCATACTTGAGGTTTGGGCTCTGTTTGAAGAGCTACTGATGCCTCATGGGAAACTGAAAAAACATTTCCTTTCAGAAACAATACTGTGCTTTGTGTATATCGTGCATTTTCTCTTGTCCTCTGTCTGTTTTCATTAAGTGTTGGCTCTGGGGCTTGTGGAGGGGCCAGATCCTGTGATTCTTAAATAGGCAAAAGGGTTTGCTACAGCGGGAGTTCTGCCTGACTGATGCCTGCAGGATTGGACCATGGGGATTAATGTAGCATCTCTCCCCTGGTCTGATTGCCCCTGGCTCCCCTGCTTACACTAATAGTAGGGACTTGCTAGGGATCATGATTTAAGTGAGGAATATACATCAGGAGTGACTGCAATGCTCTGAAATCAGTTCTTCATGATCATCCTAGAGAGCAGTCAGGGTACAGAGAGAAAGTGGTGCAGGTCAGCAAACCGCTGCTTATAGGATCTGTTTCTCAACTTTTCTTTAAACTGTAGAAAGCCTTAAATTACTCTGTGCTTAAAGAAGAGAATTGCAGCCCTGATCCCATGAGACTTTAGAATTATCCTAACATGATTGTGGCTTAGCAATAGCTTTTATTTGTGGAAGTGCCTGAAGGCATGTGACTTCAGGGAGCGCTGTGCTGGGAAGTGTGTGTGGCTTCTGATTCCTTAGGTAAGTTGCTCCCTTGTGCCTCTGAGGGCTGCACACGCCAAGAGCAGGACAAGCCTTGCCTGCTAAAAAAAAGCTGTTAGGGTTCGGGGGAGGTAAGTAATGCAGCCCACAAAGTAATGGTGCAGATAAGAGCTGCTTGCTGTGTCAGAAGGGCAGGCTTAGGGAAAAAGGAGAGAGCAGAGGAGTGAGTAGGAGCGGTCAGAAATGGGAGTCTGGAAGGGAGGCAGAGGTCTGGAGTGGAGCCTGGAAAGCAAGCTCTGGAAAGTGTGAGGGAGAAGCTCTATTAAAAGCCCTATCTACCAATCTTGGTTGCTTTTGAATAACAGCTAAACCACAGACCACTGAAATAAACTGCATTTCACAAAGAGAACCACATCTGTACTGCCAGAGCATCTCCTTTCCGAGGGATTTTTTTTAAAGCACTTTACAAATATTCATGAAATAAGCATCATGTTGTGGCATGTCTTGAGAGCAAGTCAGTGTTTTGCTGTGTGCGCTGTGCTGGGCAAACCAAGTCACCCTGAGGGAAAGAGATTGCCCCAAATAATACATGCATTGATAAGACCTGAAACCTCCCATGATGCTTCAAACATGGTGCCTGTGGTTCCTGAGCATTACAGATGAGGCTCAAAGCTCTGTGTGTGTCTCTGTATGTGAATAATTAGTGTGATATATCTTGAAAACCTCTTGTTTGCCCTTGATTTTAAGAAAATGTCTGCAAACCAAAAGATTTTAACTTCATAGCTTATCTCAGGTGCTCTGTTTTGCTTTATTGAGATTGTAATAAAGTAATAGCTGTATTTACCCTACAGTTTTCCCTTTCTCTGGTCTTAGGCAGTTGTTTGTGGGGTTGTTTTCGTTCACTTGAGAAGCTTTTTATTCCTTAAAAGTTTAAGTCTATGTGGGGTGAAACTTAGTGGCTCGAAGTGATATGAAACTCTATGATCCGACATGCTCTGAAATAAGCTTTGTGCTAATGGAGGCTCCAGTGGTAGGGGCTGGAGCGAGACATTACTTTCCTTCAGGACACTTATGATTTCTGTTACCCCCTTGGTGGCTCCCTCTAATGACAACCCCCTGGGGTCTGTCCATTCTTGTACCTCGGTTGAAAGGGTGGGATGGAGGGTGCTGCTGTGGGGTAGACCCTGTGGCCCTTCCTGGGGTTTCCTCAGGTCATATGGATCATGGGATCCATGAAAGAGATGACTGCATGGCTCTCAGGTTTTCCAAGCTCACTTGTAACAAAGGAGTAGTAACTGTGCTAAAATTCCTCTCTAAACAACTCACCTTTTATTTTCTAAAGTGCCTTTCACTGAAAGCTCTGGAGAGCTGTGCTATTTTTGAGCAGGCTCCATTTCAGCTTGACACCAGCCTGGCAACTGGACTGTAAATATTTTATATGGGTGGCCCCCCCTTCCTCCTCCTCTGCCTTAGCATCCAGAGGCAGCAGGTTTGTGTCGTCTGAGGGGAGGGCTGAGGAGGAGAAAGGAGACTGAAAGTTTCAATTTGTTGAGCCTGGCTGTTCTGTTTTGGGTTTTCTTGCTATTTTTTTTTGTTGTTGTTGTTCCTTTACAAGGGGGAAGGGGGAAGGGAAAGATGAGGGAAATACCAAGCAAATACTGAGCTTGGCTGCCTCCTCTGCATTGGCAACTGGTGCTTTTGAGCCAAGAGAGAGAACGAGGGGGGGGAGAACCACTTCTGACTAACTTCTGACCTGACAGGAGGCTGATATATGAAAACCACATTTATGTCGGAGGGTTTGACCTGTTGGTAGATGCTGGTTAGTGTTGGAGCTGTTTAACCAGAGCTGACCCAGGCTAGCACAGGGTGGGCCTAATTATCCTTCTCCCATGCCTTTCCAAAAGATGCTCAGTTGGATGTTAATGAAAACATGGCACAAATATAAGCATTTTAATGCTCTTTCCATGCTGTATGTTTTGTACCTTTGAAAGGTCTAGACCATGCTATAACGTGAGCAACAACGAGCTTTTAGTTGCAAAGTGGAGCTCCTTGCTGAATTGCAATGCATCTGGCTTTTTTCCCTATACATTTTAAGGTATGGGTATAATGTCGGAGGCAGAACTGAGGCCGAGGAAAGCTTTTATCCCAGCAGTGCCTGGAACTCCTCATGGAATCAAATATCTTGCCTCCTCTCAGAGGAGTCAGAAGGAAGTTCTGGGATGGATGTATTCCTGCTCTCTCCTACCTGTCAAAAATAGTTCTAAAGGAAAGAAAAAAGAAAAAAACACTCCACTATAATTTAGGATTGCCTCAATTTGTGCCCATGGCTTAGCACGCCGCAGCTGTGCCATGCTTCACTGCCAGCTATGGGATGCTCTGCTTCTCGCACCCAAACTGCAATCTTTTCAAGATCCCCCACAGAAGGGGAACAGTTTAAAGGCAGGCAGCGGAGAGAGACCCGGCGAGGCTCTGCCTCAAGCGATAGCCGGTCGGAGGTGGCTGGGGGTCCTGGGGAGCCGCTGTGTGCTGCCCTGCTCGGCCTGGCAGGGGCTCGGCTTTAATTGCTTCAGCATGCGACAGCGGGGAGCGGGCAAGATGGCTAAGAAATTAGGTAATTTTCAAGCAGCCAGACAAGCGACTGTTACAGTAATTAATTGACTAATTCACCATACAAACAAGGGCTCTTTAAACCAAGGAAGAGCTGGTCACATGGCAAGGATCTGTTTTCAGTCAGAAAAACACTTCAAACATTAGGCTATTGAAGGGGACATTTTTGTAACGGTGTTTCCAGGAGCAGGGCCCTGTCTGCAATTGCCATTAGCCCTGGGGGGCTGCATGGTGCTCCCCAGCTGGCTGGCTGGGGTAGGTCGCTGGTTTTTGGTGGCATTGCTGCACCCAGCGCCAGTTATTTCTCTGTGTGTGTGTGTTGCTGGCTTTGTGGGGCTGCCCTTGCGGGATTCATGGCACCCTGCTGGACCCCATGCCCTGGCCTGGCACGGAGGGGCTGCTGCTTCGGGAGGGAGTTGAATTCATTGTCCTGAGGCAGCGGGGCCCATCTGCCTCGTGGCCATGGGTGCAAAACAGCCTTCTATCTCAGGCTTGGCTCCGTGATGCCTGTGGAAACTCAGGGCGATGGAGGGCTGTGGCACAGCGCCTTCCTCGGTGGTGCTTGACTTTGCTTAAGGGAGTGGGTGGAAGGGGAAAAAAGGCCTTGTTTTTATACAGAGGATACTGTGGGACCAGTTATGGTGGCTCTCGCTTATTAACGGGTTGGGAGGATAAGGTGGGACTGTCAGAAAGAGGCAGACTAAATCCCTTGAGATGGAGGCCTCTGCCAAAGTGTCGATGGTCCTGGAGAGTCGGGGGGGTTGGTAAGGAAGTGCTGTGGCCATCCCCTGCTCCCACATGCTTGGTCGTAGGCTGCTTGCTTCAACAATTAATTTCTATTTGTTGCAGGCGACTGAACAACAACGAGCTGACTGCCATTCCCTCCCTGGGATCCGCTGCTTCCAGCGTCCGCTCCCTCCACCTGTAAGTCACTGCTCCCCGGTTCGGCTTTTGACGTGGGGCTGTTCGGGGGTAGGTTTAGCTGCCGCCGACCGAGAGTTTCGTGTGTGTCACACCCGCTTCTGCTGACTCTTCAGGTTTCATTATCGGGCTTGTTAGCACCTTAATTAAGAAACATCTTCTGGAGTCGTGTGATTTGTGTGAGGTTGGGCTTGATTAACATTGTGCTTATGGTCTGTGGTAACTTATGTCAGTAAACTCCACAGGTTAGTTGCATATCGAGTGAATTTTGTTTTTCCTCATCTGCCTTTGGGTTTCAACCATTATGTCACACTTGTGCTATTAAAGGAGTATATAATTTTAGTTNCCCCCCCCCCCCCCAACTGGCCCTGTTCTGATAATTTCTTCTTTTCTCTTAAAGCTAGAGACTACTCACATCTTAATCTTTCAGGGAACTCACTCCAGACCTGTTTTTACTGTCTCTTTCAACTTTTTTTTTTCCCTTTTGAGAGGGTGATTGGTGATTGTAAGGCTAGATCTGCAGAAGCTTTGAAGTTCCTGACTGCGGTAGTTTAGATGCCCGCAGAAGTGTTAGACACCTGAGAGCCCTTGTGTATCTGCCACTGAGGATCTCGGGTTGGGAATGCTGCTGAAGGGAATAAAGATATTATAATATCAAACTTCTTAGTACCTTAAGAGTGTGGATTTCTAAAATTATTTTTGCATGTGCCTGCTTGTAATGCACACCGAGAAGGAATTTTGCTGAGGTATGCACGATACCTCCCAAGTTCCTGGGAAGGGGAAGTGGTTGTAGCTAATACGGACTCCAGCAAAGTGCTTGAGCAGTTCAAGCGATGGTTTACCGCGTGCATGGCCTTGCAGCGTACATCTGCAGGCAGGTGCCCATGTTTGCCATGGATTTGCTTCTCCTTGTAGTGGAAAATGCCCGTATCCATACCACCAGGTGATTGGCCTCTCATGCTCAAAAGGCTCTGACTTACTCAGAGACAACCTTGATCTGCTGACTAAAAGTACACTCCTATTACTTAAATCAAGGACAGAATTGAGTGAAATGAATTGGCACTGTTCCTGCTCTTTTGTTAGGCAGCGTTAAAATATGCAAAGCAGAATAACTCCCTCACTGTCTTAATTCAGTTTAGGGATCTTAGCTTCAAATTGGTGTCCATATCTCACTCCTGGTGTGAAGAAAGTTTAGCTTTTGTTTGAGATACGGTGCCTTTGATCTGGTTGTTGGGTGTACCATGTTCCTGCAGAGCTTATGAAGAACCAAAGTGCTCCTCTGCTATCATCAGTGCTAGATCTAGCAAGTGTCTCTGTTAAATGCATGAGTAACCACTTCACCTCCTGGGTGGAGGGGTGGCTTGTGTCTCAGCAGTTATCAGACCTGTCAAATGTGTCGCATGCAGTTGGTGTGAAACCAACTTGCTTGATTTCTGCCTCCTGCCGCAGCCTCTCCCTTCTTATGTGACCACATGTGAAGTCTGGATGCGTGATCTGGGGGCTGCTGGCTGCAGAGCAGGGCGGTAACTCCTTCCAAGCGGGGTCCCTTGTTTAAGGCACGATCCCCTGACATGAGAGGCCATCTGCCTGCCACTTGAACTGAACTTACCAGGCTGCCGCATAACCCAGTGTGTTATGCGTTGGGATTCAAAAAACTCCAGAAATCTGATTTATGGGTGGAAAGCTTGCATACAGTTTACCATCTAGGATATAGTTTTAGGCCCCCCAAATCGGCTTTTCTTTCTCACAAAGTCTATAAATGATCTGAGTTTCACAAGCCCCTGTTGTTATTTTTGCTATTAATTTAGCCATTGGCAAAGGACCAAATTGCTAGAGCTTTGGTTTTTTTATTCCTGAAATGAAATAGGCGGTTTGGAAAGGACGAATAATGACTGGTGGAAGGCAGTTGATTTACAACTCCTCTGAAATTTCAGAGTGGTGCAGAAGGAAGGGGAAGGTACAAAGCCAAATGATAAAAGGACGGTATTCTAAACAGACCTGCTTCGTATCGCTTTCCAGAAATCTGTATTGCTTTCCTCAGCTGCTACACATAAATAACTCTGATAATGGGATTTGTAATGCTGCTGTCATACCTCTGCAAGAAGGATCTCTTTGTTTGGCTTTTTCCAGAGAATGCCACTTTTTCTCCCCTGCGTTTCCTTTTAATTTTTATCAGAGGTAAAAATAATCCGAAAGATGTTTTAAAGTACCTGCTTTAATCAATGTTGCTGACTAACTCGCATTGGAATGATTTGCTGAGGAAGTGAGGCTTTCTCCATCCTTGTGAGTCTTTAAATCAATCGGATGGCTTCCTAAAAGATGTTCCTTTAGTTCAACTCTAGGTTAATGGGCTTGATACGCAAATTGTTGGGTAAAGTTCTTTTGGCCTTCTGTGATGTAAGGAATCAGATTATATGGTCATACGGGTTTCTTCTGGCCTTCAAATCTGTGAAGTAATAATTGGGGAGGCTGCCAAACCAAACCCAGGCTGAAGACTCATAATGAAGACTGTGTACTGAGAAACTGGTTTATGTTTAAGTATATAGTGTTACAGTGAATTCTTACTGCTAAAGAAAAATAAATACATTTCCTTTTTTTTTCAGTGTTTATAAATGTGTGAAGTGTGTTTACCTCACAAACCTCTGAAGTAGGTTTTGTATATTACTTGTGGTTAAGTATTTCCAAAGGGCTGTGAATGTATTATAAAGGCAAGGGTTGTGTATTTGTCACTCAAAACAGCCCTTTTCAATGAGTTAGTTTATCTCCTACTCTTCTTAAACTGGGGAAGAGACTTTCCCTCCTTTTTGTGCTGGGAGAAAGAAATCTGCCATGCTGCCAAGCCCACATTTTCCATAAAGGTTTTTTAACGATCTTGATCGCTTTGCATTCCCTCTTTTGGGGTTTCCTGTATCTATCTCCATCACCCAAAACTTTCTTGACCCCACGTGCATGTGGACTGTGAGCTGGTTATATATATGTAAGCATGTGGGAATCTGTTGGAGAGAGAATTCTCAGGCTTTCTGCAGATTTTTGGATGTTTCAGGCTGCAGATGGATGCAGGCATAACATATGTATCAAACATGCTATGCCCTAATATACCGCCATGAAGTTTAGTTCAGTTTAATTATTCCTTGAAGAGTCAGTTTGTTTGCCTTGCACGGTGAAAATACTGCCAGAGTTGTTCATCTCAACAAGAGCAAACATAAGGGACTTGATAAGGCTTTTAATAGAACAGAAGGGAAAAATAGTCTATGTACGGGTTACCAAATAAAGACAGGCATTAAATGCAAACATCTGTTAGCACAAACAAAAGCCAGGAAATTCAGCTGGGAGGGGGAGAGACTGAATCTGGATTAATTCCGAAATTACATCGGAGTAGCTGAGAGGAGAATCTTGCCTGAAATTCCCACAGCATTTGTAATTTAGCTGCAGTTCCTACACTTGGACATTTGGGAGTTGATGGCAGGATGTTTTCACTGACATGCTCTTGGCTGAGGATTTCCCTTCCCAATGTTCTTCTGTAACTCAAGCGTGTTAACTCTGTAGGCTCTCGAAGACTCTTACCTGATCTGGTGGGGAAGGGGAGGATGGAAGAAACAATTTATTTGCAGCAAAACTGAGT
This sequence comes from Anhinga rufa, assembly GCA_013400875.1. NCBI lineage: Eukaryota > Metazoa > Chordata > Aves > Suliformes > Anhingidae > Anhinga > Anhinga rufa. The sequence continues at coordinate 3,911 of VZTV01073698.1, read as the reverse complement.
TTGTTTATATCCAACTTCCTCACTAACTTCTGTAGAGAGTCTCTTAGCCTTGCTAGCGTGCCAGGAAAGAGGAGGACCTGAGCTGTGATCAGCGCTGCGTTGGTCTGTTACCATGGGCTTCCCACAAACACCTATGTAGGTGCATGCTCAAGCCTGTCTGCCACCTCTTCACCTACCTGCACGTGGGTAAATGCATCCTAGAGGGCTTTTGGGATGTCTGCATGGGATGACGGAGGTGGATCCTTATCCTCTGCCCTGGCTCCAGGGTGGCCAGCCTGATTCAGTCAGCATCCACCGATGCAGGCACACCAGCACGGGCTCTTACACAGCTGTAGAGCTCCGTGAACTTCAGCTTGCTAACTGGGCTTCTGAAGCAAGCATGGTAAGCAAAGTACACTGCTGCATCCTTAGCTGGCTAGGAATTAAGAAAGTTAACAGATTAAACACTTAAAAATAACTTCTATTTCTTTCACTGTAAGTCTTTTAAGCCCCCAACCATTTAGGAACAAAGGGGATAGTGACCCACGGCAGTGAGCTGTATGTTAGCAACCGTCAAAGCTGTTTGAGATGCTTTGGCCCCATGATCTTGCTCTGAATAAGCACAGATAACAAGGAAGTCAGAATAGGGATTTTTGGAGCAAAAGAGTGTGAAATAGGATTAGCTGATTCACAGCTAATACTCTGCAGCGTATTTACTGGAGAAAGTGAAATCAATAGGACTACTTTGCTGCCAAACTGAGCATGAAAGTCTCGTGAAGAAAATCAATCTTCTTTACAGGTTCATTAATGTAAAGATCAATTCACATTAAACTGTAATTAAGCAGAGGGCTAACAGGAGAAACATAAGTGTTCTACTGTGTCACAGGCAAAATATATCATGTAAAATTTGAAAATTAAATACATGAAGAATTGGAAACTGTGAGTGGCAGGGAACGTGCTAGGTCTGGTTGAAAGGACTGGTGAGCTCAGATGCGGCTTGGGGCAGCATGGGCCCGCATGAAGAGGGGGGTACTCTGTGGTATTCTATCTGGGTGTCGGGGGCAAGACAGGTCAAAGACCACAGCCAGTAATTTCTGTGTCAGGAGTAATGATTCTTGAGAAGTGGTTTCTTGGAGAGCTTTTCCTCTGAAGTGTTGGGGATTTCACTGTAATTCTGGTTAAATTAGTCACATTGTTAGTAATGTGACCCTTTTTGTCTTGTCTGAGTTTGGCTTTAATTTTCATTGTATCTCAATAGACGTTTGTACTGGATTCGAGTTGACTGGTCTTGGAGATCCTTAACGTGGCAGAATCAGGATCATATTGATCATCCTTCTGGATCTGTTGCCTCTAGCTTTCTTAGTGAAGGCTT
>VZTV01073695.1:0-16325 GCA_013400875.1 Anhinga rufa | reverse complement strand
CCAGCATTCTGGTCTAACAATCTGCCAAATATAATTTTAAACTTACCTAAACACTTTTCTGAAGAAATTTTTATAAGGGCTGTATGCAGTATTGGCACCTAATGGGTTTTTAAATTCTGTCAGAGGGAAAAAGCTGAACAGGTAAGATTGTGATCCTGCTGTTGTGTTGGAGTCCTCAAAAGCAGTACAGCAACACAGAAGAATACCTGCAAAAAATAGTTAAGCACTTGGCCATATAATTATTTCAACACTGCTTTCCAGGACTTGATCCCTCTCCAGTGGAAGTTTTTGGGAGTGTTGTTTTGTTTTCCCTGGGAGGAGAGCTGAATGATGAATTGAAGCTTTTGGTTAGGCAGCATTCTTTGGCCTCCTGAGTGTCCACTAAGCACCAGACTCACTTCTAAGTTGATATGCAGAAGGAAACAAAATCTGGAGGCCCAAGAAGGTCCTTAAATAGATGGCCTCGTTGAGACCACCTCAAGTTGCCTAACTTAAGCTGCAAATACCAGAAAATTCCCTTTCTCATGGGATTTCCAGTGCTCTGGGCTTCTAGTTAAATTGAAAATGTTGAGTGCTTGCCCTCTCCGTGTCTGCCCTTCTGTTTTCCAGCTGCATCTAAGGAAGAGATGGGGCATTTAAAAGGAAGCAAGAAAACAGCATGAGTAGTACATATGAAGTCTGGTTTTCAGTGCCTTCATGTTTGAGATTTGGTTTATGCTGGCTCTAGAAAAGTATAATATTTGTTTGAGCTTTTCCTACAGCTGGGCTGTTTGTGACACCCCCTTTCCTCTGTTTGGATCAGCTTAAGCCTTCACACCTTTAAGCCTTCTGCTAAATATGGATGAAATGGGCCAACACCTGAGAATAAACACAGACAGTGTGATCCCATTAGCTTTATTTCCTTAAGAAGCCAGGATTAACTTGTATAACTTTTTAATAACCATAAGTAGTATACATATATATATATGTTATTTTAGCTGAATTAGTTCATTTGTATGCTGTCATGAGAGAATGAAGTGAGGATGACCCTGCTTTGAGCAGGAGGTTGGATTTGGTCTCCTCCGACCTGAACTGACCTATGATCCTATGGTCTAACAGCTCATGTCTATCCCTAGTTCCTGCCGCTCTAATATTCTTCCTGTGCAGAGGGATATGAACTGGTGAAACACAGAATATTTGACAGCATGAGCTGAAATGCCTCTCTGAGAGGTGAAAATGTCTCTTTATCTCATGCATTTGGAAGTTATTCTCACCGTAACAGTAATGTTTCCTTGTCACTTAATTGTATCTGTCTTTGCACCAGAACTACCTGCTGTAGATGACACCTATCGCCTAGCTGCCATCAGCTCATTGTTTATATGACTTGTATTAAGAAAATTGCATTTCTGATTATGTTAATGACAACAAACCTGGACTTTGAGATAATACAGCGAGGGAGCAGCTAAGCAGAAAAAGTACGAAATTCAGTCACTCACAAGATTATTTTTTTTTGCATTTGGCTGAGTTCAAGCTGAAGTCCATTTGTTTGTATTAGCCCTGTTGGGACATAGTTCAGCACATTATTTATACAAAGTTACTTCAGTGGCTGATTGTTATTAATTACCATCCTGAGTTCTTTGCAAGTCAAGCTGGACTCCAAATGAAATTTGGTTTCCTAAGTAATTAGGAGTTAATGTTGCAATGTGTGTTGCCTGTTGCATTGTATTCTTGCAATAACATTGAAAAAAATAATTTGTTTGCTTGAAAACCCCCAAACCTTTCTCTTAGATATGGAAAATATTTAAAAGCTTATTAGAAAACAAAGGTCTTCCTCAACCCTATGTGTGCTTGACTAGATGGAAAGAATAATAGCAAAGGATCAAAATGGCATTCCCGGTATTCTGCTACTTTATTGCCTTCACCAAAAGTAGAATGCAAGTTTGAACATAATTTACACCGTATTAGGTAATTTAAACCATAGAGTGACCAACACCTGTAGCACAGATTCATTTCAGACTGTCTTAAAGAGATATTCTTTGGTTCACTACTGATCAAAAATTTTGTTTCAGGTTCTCAAGATGTGACTCCTTAATTTCTTTTTTTTTAGCCAGCATCTTTCAGTCCTGTTTCTGTGTGCAAGTAAAACTGATGAATTGACAAAAAGATGATGCTTTTTTGGCTATCTAAATGATTAGAAAGGGAATAACAGATTTTCATGTTTTAAAGATTTCTGAAACCTTATGTTTTCTCCAGAGTTTACTTCTTTGTTTTCTTTAAAAAAAAAAACAACAAACAAACAAAAAAAACCCAACACAAAAAAACCCACAAACTTAAGAAATGTAGCCCTAGTTGTGGACTGCATACTAGGGTAAAGAGTTTTCATGGAAAGGACAAGGATCATAATGTAGAGTGTGTTTTAATCAAGATATCAGGTTTTCCAAAATTATTCTTTTTATATTTCTGCATGCACTCAGGCACAAAGCCATCCTATATTTTCTGTGCATTTTTACAGCTTAACTGAATATTTTTCTTCCCACTAGAAGGTACAGGAATTTCTGCCCTACTCTTTGTTGTGTTTTTATAAATGCTGAAAGAAATGGTAGCTGGCAATGAAATGTCAATGTTCGTAACTTATGCTTCCTGCTGGTATTGCTTTTTTACATGTCTGGCTATGACTTTGCAATTGAGTGCTGGGTCAAAGGTTGAAGAAAAAATGCAGTGACCTTCTGGCTTTTCCTTACCTATTTCCTGTAAGAGAGCAACCTTTCAGCCAGCTGTGAGTCTCTTCAGAAATTTTGTTGTGATACAATGTCTGAAATTCAAATATCATGGTCTTTAGATGAGAAAATTTTGAGGTGGCAAGTCTGCTTAGACTCTTTCAGGAGAGATCGCAAGATTAAGATCTTACTTCCTCTAAATATGTACTGTTCATCAACTATCACAATTCTTAGTTTCCCAAGGTATAAGGCAATTTGCACACATTGCTTAGAAAATATAATGCCTCGTTTAAGGGCAGAAAGCGTAGACCTTTGCAGAAATACAAGCTATCACGTGGTAATCCATTGTGGTAAAAACATACTCATAGTGACTGTGAGGACTTCTCACACACACTTTAATATCGTTGGCTTCACAGGACGCAGCAGTTGAGAAAGGTGCTGCCAAATCTTCAGGAGGTAGAACCTGATTTTTTTGTTGTTGTTTTCTTTCACTCTGAGATCCTTTTGCAGCTACCTGAAGCCAATAGCTCTCTGCAGGTCCTGCTCCAGCCTGGCTTCCCTGTATCCATTGCTAATAACATGGTGGCTTTTGAGGTTAGGTCGATTGGTGATACAGGCAACGCAATGAGGGCCCTGACAGCCATTTAACACGTAATCTATTCCTTACACTATAGGGCTCTGAGCTATACACACCAGGAAAGCTTATTCCTGGTGTCCCTGTTGTGTTATTTACCTCTGCTCTGAGCAGTTAAGTCCACCACAGCCATTTAGTAAATTATCAGTTTTCTTATTGGCCCTAAATTGCGCCTAATTAAAAATCTGACCTCCACAAAATAGTCCTCTTCCTAAAGAGACAGAACATAAACAGGAAAAAATCAGCTAATTGCTGCAAAAACTGCTTTTGTGGCACTGTAATTGGACCTCAGTGAAATGAATGAACCCACTGGGGATTCCCTAATGAATGTTTAACTGCAAACAGTAGTCGGGCACTTAAGCAGCTAGGCTGATGGTCCCTAATGAAATCAAATAAAATCAAATAAAAGAATCTGGCACTTTACTAACCAGATTTCTTGGCATTGGGACATAAAAATAATATAATTCTGGGTAAATAAAATGTAAAGAAAAGTTATTAATAAAGCAGTGAAAACTTAGCTGCTATTGCTTAGATTCTTTCTTTCTTTTTCTGTTGAAAAAAAACAAACCTCAGAAGACTCTACATACTGTGTTGAATCTTTCTAAAGAGAGTTTTCTTTTCTTTTCCTCTCTTCCTAAAAGCACTAGGATCTTTTCTGTTTTCTGTTAATCACATTCTCTGACTTCATTTTGCAATACGTTTTTCAGAGGCTAGCTGTGGAACTCCATCATGTAGGCAATTGATTAAAAACCTTTTCATTTTTTCCAAACTTTAACAAGGAGCCAAATTCTGATGACCTCAGTAATTTGAGCTGTGCTTTGCCTCCAAATATCTGTTCAACACAATGGGTAAAATTCTGGCCTTACTGATGTCAGCTGTGTAACTTGACTTTGAAAAGCAAGTCATTAAACCTGACTGGTGTAGGACCTCAAGATTTTATTAATGCTTAAAGCAAGCTTAAAGGACCAGGGACATGGCACCATCACATCATTATTGTTGTTGTTGTTGTTATGTTTTTATGCTCAGCCTCACAATGATGGGACCTTGTAAATGATTCAGTGTGGGTTATGTAGGTTACCAATTTTCAAAACAGGTTTTAAGTGGTTTTGTTTAAATCACTATTAAAAATAATTCATGATATTCCACTGCAATTGTTGTACCACTGATGACATGAAAACATGGCAAGCTGCATTTTCATTAGTATCTCACACCTTTTTAATATTTGCTGAAACTTAGTGAGGTTATGTAGTGTTTTGCAAGTATTGCAATTTAGCCAAGTGAGAGTTGGAGAAAATTAAATTTAATCAGGCACTGCCAATTTTATACAAACAGAGAAAAGTCCTACTTACCATTGTGTCTAGCATTCAAATACATATAGTTTGTTTACATGTTGTAGACAAAAAGTCCATTGCAAAATATTTTCAGAATCATGAGTTATAATATCTGCTGGCTGTTTCTTGATGCATGTGATAAATGGACATTGAAACTTTTTATTAGCAACAGGTGGCATTATAATTACTTACCATTGCCAGTGAAAATATTTTTCATTAGTAATTAATACAAATTAAGTGAAGTTTGCAGTAAGCTTTAGTGTCTAAACTGCCCAGTTAGAGCATACTATACCTCCATTCTTATGTATTAGGTATAACTTAATAGACTTATAATGCTGAAAAATTGTGAAATACAAAAGCATTAATATATATTTTCATATATATATTGCAGAGGTTTGAATAGCAGCTTTGCATACTGAATGATGACTGAGTCATGGTATAGAAGGGAACCAATGGTAAATGACGGTAATGGTAGCTGTTGCTAAGTAGCTATTGCTATAAGGTCTGAACGGTTAATCTGAACTGATTTTCTAGGAGTAATCATTGAAACTGAAGAGTGAGAATAAAGCAGATATCAGCTAGAAAGGGATCTAGACTTCTTTGGTGGAACAAAAACCAGCGCTGTGGAGGGACAAAGTAGTTCAGAATATAAAAAACTGAAAGCATTATTACTGCTCTTGTTAACATTCCTCCATTCAGACATGGCGTATGAGCGTGCAGAAGTGGCTACAGATATGATCAAGAAAGGTTTGGTGGTGAGGTAGTAGAGAATTGTTTCAGACACTGGTAAGGAGGAAGAAAGGGGTTGAATATTAATAACATCATTCATTACCAGTTGTCTTCTGGTTGTTACCCATTCTGGTTGGTACAGCTAGCAAATTGCACAGCCCCTTCTAAGTTTGCCCTGCAGATCCAAAAAAAGCTCCTGTGCAGACATTCCACTTGCAGTGGTGAACCTGGAGGCAAAAAAAATCTGTCCCTTAATGATCTCTGACTGAAGTAATAGTTGCCAACTCCAGTTGTAAAAGCATCAAGTACTCACACTTTCAGAAAGTAGTCAAGAGGATGTTTTAAAGTAAATCAAAGATCACCAGCTGTTATCCATTTAAGATTTATTGAAATATAAAAATGAGTGGTTAATGCAGCCTAAAGTAGGAACATTCTTAAGAAATTAAGGCAGAAAACCATAGGGATATATATTTCATGATGGGCTAAATAACAGCTATGAAATAGATCCCTCATTCTTCAAGGAGAGGGTCTCTTTTGAAGACTGTAAAAGCTGAGAAGTGCTATGCTGGAGCCTGCATTGAAGAAAAATCATAGTTCTTGTAGATGAAATGCACGCACAGCGCTGGCTAATTTGCAATGTAAATACTTTTAAGTGTTTGGAAGGGATGGTGGGGAAAAAGAATATGTCTGTATCTGCATCTTTGACAACATTGGTAATTGCATTTCAAACTGCAGCTTTTTGCAACCGTTGCAAGAACAAATGGCATCGTCTTTCTATATTTGGTTTTCAGTTGCCAGATCACGTTTTTTATAAGATGCACAGTTTAGTACTGTTATTGTTGTGAGAGTCACAGAGCATTGCACAGTACCACACCTCCCCACACAGCTACTTGCACATTTGTGTCCTAAGTGAAGAGACTTTAAATTTTTTCTGATATTTTGTGAAAGATATTGGGGATCACTTGTTAGCTTTACAATTTTCTTCCAATACCTGTATCATGAGTACACAGATACTAGAGAAATATCTAATCCATTGCTTTTACTTATGCTTTGAGACCTCCTGAATGTATAGTTGGGTGCTTTTGCATTGAAAATGAAACATTTTCAGCTCCTTTTTCTTGAGCACAGCTTTCTAGAAGTAAAATAATGTTGTTAGAGAAAAGTTGGGGGATATTAACTGACAAAATTTCATTTCCTTTGAGGCTAGACAGCAAAGTTGAAGAGATGGTAATAAAATTAGTGTTATTATGTGATGAGAGGCTATTTCAGGTCACTTACTATAATAATCAATCAATGGTATAGAATAATGACAGTTTAAATATGCACGGTCAGATGTTCTCACCGTATCAATTCCCTGTTCAGGATGAAGGTCCACCAGGTGATTGTGCAGAGCTGCCAGAACATCCCCAGCATGGCTGTGCCTGGCCCACGTGCCATCACAGAATCTGACTTAATCTGTGAATCGGGAACTTCAGTGGTAAAAGCTGAATGTTTTCAGCATCCAAAGATAAGCATGTAAAAAACAAATATCAAAAACTCTTTTAGAACATTTTTTAAAAAGATAAAACTTTAAATGATACTGAAAGTGTCTTAGCCAGATTAAGCAATTTATTGAATGAATTTCATGAAGATATACAAGCTATACAAGGCTAATACAAAATTAATTATTTGGTTCAGGGTTCAAGATTGAAAATTTGAGCGTATCTCCTTAGTATCTACACTGCTTGCAGATACCCCTCTACATCCCTAACCTTTTCACATACATTGCCATTTGCCCAAATTCCCAGTCCAATCATCTCAATAAATAACAGGTCATTCTTCAAACACAAATTAATTTTATTTTTTTTTAGAGGAGATTATAATCATAATTTGATCTATCTCCAAGTTTAATTTTACTCATCTAATCCTGTGTCAAAAGATTAATCTGCCCACATTTGCCACCCATCATGGAACCAACAGCAGCAGAGTGGGTCTTGCACAGAGCTGCCACCCACCCTGCCACAGCCGAGGCTGCTGGCTGTCGCAAGCCAGTGGCAGCTGTGCAGGACTCAGTCTCTTCAATGATATTATATTGCTTATAAATGAAGTGGAAGACTGGCAGTTGCTTTTTTTTGTAGCTATTTATAATTGACACAGGGTGAAAATTCATAATTTTCTACAAACACAGGCAGTGACAAAAGGTGAAATTCATTCTGGCGTGTAAATTAATGAATCAGATATGAATGTGTATGTAACCAAAAATCACCTTTTTTGTGCATACAACTGCCAATGCTACTTACCTAGGAGAAGAAAAAATTACTATTGCAGTTCATAATCTTTTTTTATTTTCTCTCGCCCTTCCCCATTTTTTTTCAAATAATGGCATTTTTTTCAAGCCTTTTGCTAATTCGATGACTGGTAAGCATTTTTTCCATTTATTTTATTTTTTTTTAAATAAAAGGGTTTGCATTAGTCACTTGCAAACAGGCAAAGAACTGGCTCAGAAATTCAAGAGCACTGGCGAAGCACATCAGGCACAGAAGTTTTCCTGTCAGAGTTCATGGCTCTTCATTTGTCTTTGATTTCTGAAACAGTTTAGACTCACATGCCATTTCGTGCCAAATACTTTTTGTGCATCACCATAGCCACTTTGTGTGCTCCATTTCTTCACTCTGTCAGGAGAAAAAGATTTTTTCTGAAGATCAGTTGCTAAAGGTTAGTGCTACCTCACCAGAATTGCATCTGCATAAGAAAATACCTTTTTATAAAACCTGATCTGTTACTACTCTGGCCCTGTGCCTGCCTCCAAGAAAGTCCACAACAAAGCTACTGCTTATGCCAGTGGAAGCAGTATCAGGCTTTATATGGAAAGTATTTTACATAAGCAAAAATAGGAAAGACAATTGTTTTCCTACTATTGGAAAAGAAGAGGAACATACTGTAACAGTAGTCTGCTCCTTCTTTCAGCATATACAACTGTAGTCCTCATTTTTTAACCTCAAATTCTTCTGCATTTTTAACAAAGCCAAAATATTTCCTCGTCTCCAGCTACAGTTAAGGAAAATGGACTGATGTTTTTTCTTTAAAGGTCCTTAATGCATATAAAGAAATGTTAGAAATAACATTTTTAAAAATCATGGCACACCTGCAGGAGTAATTTAGCCCTCTTATATTCAGTATTTCATATATAAATATATGTAGATATATATATAGATACGGTTGCCTGGACTGTGAACCAGCTGCTGGTCTGACAGCTGATATGTGGGTATCTTTTGTCTGAACTGTGACCCTCTGGGCTGGATGGTGCTTGCAGATACCTGTGTGTGACCTGTTTACTAGGAAAGCTGGGCATTAGGCTCCTGTGCATGTAAGATGTGGAAATTCTTCGGGAAAATACAATTTTAGGGGGAAGAGAATCTCAAACCGATATGTTTTCAGGGGACTGGAAGGGGGAATAGTGTGGGGGTGGGAGTAATGCCAAGACCAGCATGTTTGATATGGGCTCTGGGGTAAATCATGAATTGAGCCCTGCTGTTCAGGCACCTTGTAGTATTTCCCACCACCTTCTCCTACCTTCAGGACCAGTGGCATTCAACCTTAGAGGCTTAAGCATAGCTCTACTGATTGCACATTTGCTGTTGTCATCTCTGATCATGAGCAGAAGGGAAAAGTCATTTTCACGAACGATACGTTACGTGTTTCATTGACTGAAATGATGTATTTCTGAGGCAGTCGTTTATTATAATTCCAGCTGTGAATCACTGCTCTAGATTTCCCCTAGCACAACTGAGATCAGAGTCCCTTCCACACAATGTGTCATTATCAGAATGCAGAAAATCAATCAATGATTACAATTTGTGATTATTTGCATATTTACAGAAGTAGCACGTATTGATTCCCAATCTCTACATTGCCCTTTATGCTGGCAGCCATATAATGAAGAACAAGAGTAAGCAAAAAAAAAAAAAAAACAACAAAAGGAAAGAAAATGAAACAACTCCTGTATAGTCTGTGTTGCTCTAACTGAATTAAAGCAGTGGTGAACATGTTGAACCCCAGCCTTACCAATTTTATATTCATTTTATTTAGTATCAGGAAATAGAGATAAAGTATAAAATAATTATGCATGAATACATCATCTGGAAATAAAAAAGTTTCTTGATCAGATGCCGTAGTAAGTGCAGCATGAGTGACATATTCATGGGAGAAGGAAAGCAACCTACAATCTGGGGAGACTCCACTAGGGAGCTGAACAGCAAATGCACATAAACAACAAAAGAAGAAAATTTTTTTTTCTTCTCTTCATTTTAGGCTTCTGGGATTAATAAGCAAAGGGGAACTTGAGAGCTAGATTTTTTTATGTTAAAAGGCTCATTTGCAAAAAGACAAAGTAAATGGAAGAAAAATAATTTATGCAGTGAACTGCTAATCCAGCTGTCTTGCTTCTGGGCTTAATTGGGTTTACCTAGAATTGATACTTGGTGTCAGCATGTGTTGTATCATCAGCATAAGCAATAGTTACCAAACAGAGTATCCTATCTGAGGCAAAATATTAATTTATTTGACTCATACTTATTGTAATCACTTTTTATTCATGTATGTTACTACTTAGTATTTCCACTTGATGCCATCTCATATCTATGATCTAGTCTTAGTTATTCTATCTTAATATCTGAAGCAGTTCAGCAATGTAGAAGACTCACAGCTGAATAAAATGGGCTAGGAAATGGTTATTCATCTCTTGTTCTGCCTTCCAGGCAGCTGTGCTGGCTATAAAAAGGCGTGCATTGTGCCTAATGGCAGGTAGGTGACATCTGAATTCTCGAGTAAGACATATACTGTAGCGTACAGTACCTTCAGCAACAAGAACTTTACTGGTTCAGTCTGGAAATGTAGAGATATCCTCAGTGACTGAGCAAAATTTATCAGCTAAGAAACCCCACTTACATATAAATGCAAACCTGAATCTGGCCAGCAAAGCAGGGAAATGGTACTCTTTCTGCAGTATAGGGGAAATAGGGTGTGGGAAGGATGTATTTCATCAAAGGCATGTGTCAGGTTCATCAGAATGGCCAAATAACGTTCCGACTGCCTTAGCTGGTAAATACGGCATTTTCCTCCTTGGTGAGATAGTAGTGATCCATGATTCATTACACACAAGTATTCAACAGACATTTAGATGCTCTCTCCTGACCTGCAAGGTTTTGGTGATCTGTTCACTTTGTCTCATTTGTGGTGATTGGTTTCTTCAATAACGGTTTGTTCTGGCTCTCTGTTTTGGTGATAGAAAATCTTGGAAAAGCCAAAAAAATAAATGCAGCAAGTGATGAACAGCGCAGCGCAACATGAATAGTGCGTGTTCCCGTTCATTAAGGGATATCCCTATTTGCCGGTGAGTGCAACGGGACCTGTTCCCCCTTCTCCCTCCCAATATTATTTAAACAAATTATCACAGGTGATGCTCCATTTCAGGGCAGTAGGTGAGGATGTGGCCTCTGCACCTTGATGGCAATATATGGTGGGCATATGGTCCACAGCCCTCAGCACAGGGGTTGATTTTAGCTCAGTGGGGAATAACGAAGGAGGTGATTGTGGCTGAGCATTCACAAGCAGTCTCGGCTGCATTTAACCAGCTGTGCTTATGAACTCAGCCATAAACCTGAACTGATGCTACACCTCAGCAAAGGAGACCACTCCCCATCCTCTTCTAGTGCTTGCAACCCGTGCTGTCCACCTCTGCTGTCCTTTCTGTGTGTGGTGGATGGCAGAGCGATTTGAGACACTCTTGCTCAGCAAGGCCTTTGATCCAATGGCCACAGAGCCCCAGGGCTCATGGCCCTTCCCCAGAGCACATGCAGAGACTAGCAGCTCTGCCCTCTGTCCTTGCGCTATGGCCATAGCCTCGCACACTGGCGTTGCCTCCGTGCTGGGATGCAGTGAGAAAGCTGCTCTTTTAGTGACGTGCAACAAACTGGGCCTCTTCCAAGCCTCCCGATGAAACACTTACTGCAACGTGGGCAGCATTATCTGAGCTGACATTGTTTAGATGAGTTTGAATTAAATGCAAACAAGATCATTCCAAAAGCAGTAAGAGATTATTGTCATGCGATTATGTTGTGAGCTGACAAATAGGAAAACCCAGAAGGCCCATCTTTTAAAATTTCTATCACCAAAAGCCAAACAAGTAGAGCTGCCACTCCTTATTAAGCACTATAGGTAGATCTGGCTGCCTCACCAGCTGTGCAATGAAGGAAGCATTTAGACGCTTGCTGTGGCTGTGGCTGCTGCTAATAGACCTTTGGCCACTGTCCCCCCCTCTAAAGAAAAGGGGCAGGATATGTGTTTGGGTGTTGGAAGTCAAACAGGGGAGGATGAATTTCTTAAAACAACCCTTGCCTCTGGGCATTCTCCAGAAGTGTCTCATCTTTGACCTCTGCAGAGGTTTCTCTAGGAGGTAAATTTTAACTTCATTTAGAGTCTTATTTTGCTTATAATGCAATTCATTGTTAATGCAGCTCCCTTGATTTCAACATCTTCCTGTTGAATGACCTGCAGAGGGGAGAGGTGTTTAGTAACTTGGTCCGTTGATGCTTATGCTCAAGGGGTGATTACTCTGTCACGGCTTGCTAGGCAAGTGCCACCCTCTGAAGTCAATATGGTGTATAAAGATGAGAAACACTGGCAAAAGTAAGTGACTGGAAGGAGTCAAAGTGGGAGAGGCAATAGTTTTCCTGCAGATAGCTTTATTCATTGTTAGGATAATAAAGATTTACTGGCACTGAGCACTTTGGATAGAACAAGAGAATGTGAAAACGAGTATTTTGCTAGGTACATTGCTGCTGTTTGTCAGGGAGTATAGGGCTGGTTTTATTTTTCATTCTACTGACATACTTCTCTTTGATATGGCTGATCCCTGTGGATGAAAGCTGAACTGGCCCCATTTTTCAGAGCAGGCATGAATGAGGGTTATTTCTACCATACCTTTCCTGCCATGGGAAGTGCCTCTTCTGGTGACATTTCACTATTGGGAGCTAGTGGCAAGGGAAGGCTGTGGTGAGGGAGGGACAGCTTCTGAAAACAGACCTAAGCAGCGGTGTCTAAAAGAGGCATCTTTCAGAAATCTTACATACTATTTTTCTCCTGTCTTCACATCCCAGCCTCTAAATACAAGATAGATTTAGGAGTCCAGACTTTTATTAGCCTTAGAATTACTGCTGTTTATGCTTATGCTTACTGTAACAATGAAATATGTCATTTAATCACAATTTAAGTAAGCAAAATGTGCCCTGCTTTTCATTTGCATCTAGTCCTCTAGTGAGCATGATAAAGACATTTCTGGATCTTTGAGGTATTGAACGAGGACCACTTCTTCCTGAAGAGCTGAACAGCTTCCAAGCTGGGATTTTTGAAATGGTTATTATTGTTATAGGTGACAAATACTTCTAATACTTCTATCTCTTCAAAGTTATCATCTTTCTGTCTACTTATATTACCCACAGGTACAGCTCCTGCCTTATCATTAGCAGAAATGTTAAGGAATAAAGAGTTGTGTGTGCATGTATAATATTTTTAAAGATTCAAATGTTTATTTTTTAGAGTTAATAGAGCTAAAATGAGACAACTGTGGTTAGCTGCTTATTTATTTGGTCACTTTGAGAATGCAGGCAGCAGTATGCTTAGGAGTATGTACATGAGGAATGGCATGAAGAATTTGTGCTTGCATGCCCTGAAATTTAAGAAAAGGTAGCAGTGCAGATGAAAACAGGGCAACACAACCCATCAAAATGAATGCACTGCCCCAACAAAACAAAACACAAGAGAGCCTTGATCGAATGTTGCAGTAGATAACTACCAATGCTGCTTATACATCCAAGAAATAGTTGTGGTAGAAGCTAGTGCCAGCTTAATGTTATAGCCAAAGCTATAATTTATATTCTTGTTTATTGCCGAAAAACCTGCTTCATTTACTGAACCAACCACGTTGTGAGGTAATCAGCCCTGTGGTTTTCTCTGACATTGCCGTAGAAAGCAATACCGTTGAAACTCCATAGATGGCAGCATTTCACAAAGAACTCGAACAACTCCTTCCTTCCTCCTTTTCTTTTCTTTTCTTTTCTTTTCTTTTCTTTTCTTTTCTTTTCTTTTCTTTTCTTTTCTTTTCTTTTCTNTCTTCTCTTCTCTTCTCTTCTCTTCTCTTCTCTTCTCTTCTCTTCTCTTCTCTTCTCTTCTCTTCTCTTCTCTTCTCTTCTCTTCTCTTCTCTTCTTTTTCTTTTTCTTTTTCTTTTTCTTTTCTTTTTTTTCTTGCCTTGCCTTTCTTCGTTCTTTCCTTTTTTCTTTCCCTTGCCTTCCCTTTCCAAACCAGTTCCCTAATCTGTTGACAGGATTAAGAATTCCTGTTGTTTTACAGGAACCAAAAAATATTTCTGGTATATTTGAAACCTCTGAAGTCTATCAAAGTGGTTGGAAAAGGTTTGTACTATGGAAAAGGTATCACATGGTTATTTATAGCATTTAAAACATTACCTCAGATTGGTGTGGACTGGACTCTGAGAGCAGACTGTTTGCATTACCCGCTTTCAAAGTATTTTGTCAGATGCTAGTGTGATAGGGCTAGACTTCAAGAGACCAATTTTGCATTAGACCTTCAAGAGACCAATTTTGTATGTTTGTATGTTGGGTTTTTTTTTAAGATTGAGCAAGTGCCAGGGCAGCGAGTATCTCAAAATAGAGTAGACAAATATCAAAAGGACAAAGTATTCACCAAACCAATCCAAGTGCATTATTCCTAGTTCTGTAATATTTCTACTTCATAAATATATATATTAAAAAACCTGCATTGTTTCATTATAAAAATGTTAAAATTCTGGTTATACATGAGAATGCCCTTTCATTATTCTGCAAAGATTTGTTCTGAGGGGATTGTAAGTTTTCCCCCAAATTAACTTTTAGTTGAAGTATATCTTCTTATTCTCAGTATTTTTTGCCTTTCTTTAAACCTGAAAAGAGAACAATGAACCAATTTTTGAGTTACACACGCATGAAGAAGGTGATATTTAAGAAGTAAAAATATTGTTGAGTCATAATTGAATATTGTAATTATAAACTGAACTATTTTATCACATAATTAGTTCTCCAAGAGGACAGCATGTTTTAATCAGTTGGGAAAAGTAGCTGAGAAACAAAATGTAGAAATGTAGAAAATAGAATACATGCAGCTGGTATAAAATATATAATTCCTCGTTGACATAAGCATTTGACAAATGCAACTATTCCGTTGTTTTTACAGAGGATTTCAGCTTATGTGAACAAATGTTTCAGTAGCTGGCTATTTGCCCACAATCCAGTTGGGTTTGGAGTCTGGACAGTTGTATTTGTACTAATCCCTGTGGATTCTACTGAATTCCTCAAACCATAGAAATTCAATCTAAGCATGTCAGACAAATGTGGCCATCTTTCCATTTGGTCTTGGTTTCTCAGTGTAATATTTTGCATCCTCTGTTGGCAAAAACCATGAGAAATTTGGGTGGAGTACTAAATATGTGTGAAGTGGTTCCTTCTGAAGTAGCTGGATATTTCTGAGTTTGTTTAATCTGAAAAGGCACCATTTAACTGTGAAGGCTTTTTGATCAGCAAGAAGTTAGACATGTTCCATGTAATTCTTCCCTAAAGAATTGTATTGTATTAAGTGTTGACATAGCTGTCTCTCTCGCCACCTTGATAAATAGTAAATTAGTCAAATTATATTGCAGGATTCTCAGAAGAGCCTTTGAGCTCCCTGAGAATAGCTGTGGTTAGGACACTCATTGGGAAGGTGGCAGACCACAGGTAAAATCTCTTATTGCCTATTTTAGACATTTAAACTAGATCTTTCATATACTCAAGTATGTGGGAGATTGGTGACTAATCACCAATTTATTAGACTTTTTGATGTGTGTGTGTGTCTCTTGTCTAATAGCCTATTGTGGACACGCAAAACCTTTGTAATGAAAGTCTAGATTTGACTAAATAATTCATTACCGGCTATATGCAGAATGCGTGGGTTCAAATCCTAGTTCTGCCACAAATTTCTCATGTAACCTCAGGCAAGACAATTTATCTGCCTAAAAATTAGGCATCTAATCTCCGCTAGTCATCTAGGCTCCCTCTATAGTCAATGGTGAGAGATAGGCACCTCCAGAAGGCAGCTCATACCTCCTATTTTAGACCCCTATCTTTGAAGAAGATGAATCACCCCCTGCAGGTGCCTGTCTCTGCAGCCATTGATACTGGGGGAGCCTGGATGTCTAGTCTAAACTAGTTGCTTAACTATTAAGTAGCTAAATAAAGGTTAAAAACATTTCACTATGGGTATTTTTGTGCCTCATTTGCCTGTGTGCACTGAGAAGAATTCAGCCCATGTGTGAGGGATGATAAATACAGACACATGTGTGCAAGATGGTTGTGGGTGGTTTGCAAAACTTGATTTGTCAACATCACAAGCTTTTCAGTCTCAACATGTAGGAACCAACTGGCTAATTTGGTCTTCAGATATCAAAGTATATCCCATGTTTGCAAAGGGAGGCACTCTCACTTTCTGTTAGCCCTACGGATAAAGATACAGAGGAGAATGAAATATAGATGTGTATTTAATCTAAAATGTTCTTGTTGGCTGTGAATGTGTTTAAAGAAATCAGTGATCTACACAGATTCCGTATCTTTGGAGTAGATGTTAAATGATACTAAATGTGAGCACTGACATTTGTGGTCAACTCTTTTCTGCAAGCAAACCAATCCTGAATCATTTAATTCTGCTTCTGCAAGAAGGATAAGAGTATAAAAAACCAAAGGTCTGTGTTGGTCTATGAAGTTTTTCCTTCGTCCTGCAGTTTTATATTTATTACCAGCTATCTCAGGAGGGTTTATTCCTCTTCTCGCTATTAGTCAGCACTTTTAAACTCTTGTATGTCAGCCAATGAG
>VZTV01073680.1:1653-15990 GCA_013400875.1 Anhinga rufa | reverse complement strand
GGTCCAGGTCAGTTGAAGAGTGTGACAGTAGAGTCCGTTGGATATGGTAATTTCCAAACCTCCCAGAGAGTGGGATTGTTTAGGCTGTGCAACAAGAAGGGATGAAAAAAGCAGACACGTAAGCACAGACCTTGCGATAGACTGTAGCAGTGGACAAAGGTCACAGACCAGGAAACAGTAGTTTGCAGACAGACAAGATTGTTGACTAAAAGTGTTGTCATTAGAAAATATTGCTATTCCGTCCTTCCCCCCATGCATCTTTTTACAAGAAAACATAATTGTAAAATAAAACAAACCCAAACATTCAGTAAAGGTGGGTTTCCCAGCTTGATGATGGAATTTCTGATCAAATATAGATGCTTTCAGCTCAGAACAGCTTCTAATATAGAGGATATATGTCCTGGAATAAGTATGACCACATCTCAGACTGGGAGGATGATGTTTTGGGGTCTTACCACCTCATTCATAATCATAAAAAGTTGAAAGATCATCTTAAGCCTGTGTTGACTTCACAGGGGTAATGACTCCCTCCCCAGCTGATCTCTTTGCTATTTTAGTCAGCTGGTCTTTTCCAGAGGGAGATAGTTTTTGTTTGTTTGTTCAGGGCGAGGAAGGGAAGAGAGAGCAAAACCCCCAAAAATCCCAACTAAATTAACAAAAACCACTACAGAAGAGGTTGGGTTTATCCTGTGGTGGGACATGAAAAAATTCTGAAGTCTCAGGAAGCTTCACAGGATGAGAAAACCATTATCTGCACAGATTTATTTGCNCTGAATTGGCTTTTTTCAAGGAGATTATTTAACTCAAAATAACTTGGACATGTCTATTTGTCCCTAAGGTCATTAAAATACCATCTCACAGACACTTTTTTTCTAAGATTTAAGTCATCAACTTCACTTCCAAAGTGAATTAAGGTAAATCAGACCTGAGGGGTTCAGACAGCAGGGGTTCAATGTAGTTTAAACATCAGCTTTAAATTCACCCCACTGGTTAATGCAAATGAATGATGCTGCATGCCCCTGTGTAGGCATAGCTGTTCTGGGAGTTTCTGTCAGTCTACTGAAGTCCAACAACATCCCTTCCTGCTTACACCCTGCGAGGAATGTGCTCTGGAGCCAACACTAGTAAATTATCGAGTAGTCGGCAAGATCAAGTCAGATTCTTGTTTGCAGCCACTGTTCTTCTCTAAGGTAAGATGGTGGCAGCTCTCGTGCCTCTACTCACCCTTTCTGATAATTCCCTGCTCTCTCTTTGCATGCCATCAGACCTGCATTACCTTTACTCACTTTAGGATTTACATGTCTTGCCAGATTTATTTAGGGTATCTATTTAGGTTATATATTCTGCAGAACATGACTCTGTGTACTCACTGGCACACAGGTATGATTGTCAACCAAAGCTTTGTCATGTTCAGTAAGGGCTTGAGCATCTGGGATTGCAACAGTGAATCCTGAACCAAAAATTAAATTAATCCTACAGCTGTAGGATACAAACCATTCTGATGATCAAAAGTCTCACCATAACCTATGGCTTTTGCTCATGGGGTTTCTTGCACTTAGCCTAGAGCAGCTGCCACTGGTCAGCATCATCAGACAGACCAGTCCTCATGATCAAGAGGGTTTTTTTTTGTGGGTGTGAGTGGCCTACCTTATTTCATGTTCAATGCTAACACCATAATCAAATGTACTAACCCTTTATGTGGCACATCTTGGAGGAACAGCCTATTTGCAAAGGCACATGAACTACCTTGAATGGTCCCTCATAGATCTGGATCGCAAGGCTCAGACATGGTTTCCTTACACTGCCAAGTCCAAAGGCAATCAGCTTAGTGCCTTGGCTTGCTAGCACAAGGGAACATACTTCTCACTCTTTATTCATAGCCTCTTTATTAAGTTGTCGCAGCAATATTCTCTGCTCCGCCCATCTACCCTCCTCTTCTTGAAAAGCACAAATCTGAGTCAGATATAAGCCCCTTTGGGCCTTCAGTATCAAAATAAATCTTGTTTAACAGGGACTTGACACCTGACTATATTAGCAGACTCTTTGGGTAAAGATGTGTGTCTCTCATGTCTTGGTTACTGTGCAATAATCAGCTGATTTTCACTGCTTTTTGTTTTTTCCCAGGTGCAATGTACTTCCTGCTGACAGGGCATATGCTGGGGGTCAACCTCTGGTCTTTTATTGGGGTGGGATGTGAGATATCCAGGAAAAATATTGTCAACCTTCAGAATTCAGATCTTTGTTGGCTAGCCAGGGGATGGCCACGGGGTGGGCACAACCTCATCCTGAACTGTAGCAAGAGAAATATAATCAGTTGGTCCTAAAAGGGGCACTAAACTCTTTTCTTTTCCTTAAGAAATTTACACTAATGATTTAGACAGGGTTAAGTAACAAGGGGATTGCTCTGTAGTGAAGAAGAAAGCTATTAGATGGAATTTCCTACTTCGCAAAACTGTATCAGATAGTGAAGGAATGGAATTAAAAAAGAGCGCCATTTCAAAATACAGAACAAAGAGAGGAAATTCTCCTTCTCTGCCTGAGCCTGCAGAGTGTTTCGCTGTTTGGACAGTAGGTCCCTTGGCTATCGGAGATAATTCCAAGCATCACAACTACAGCTGAGAAAAAATTCTGAATCTCCATCTCATGGGAAAATCTGACATTTTAAAATTTGCTTTAGTTTCCAAAACATGAGGTTAAAGAAAAAGAGAAAAAAAATCCATAATTTCTAATCTGCAGAAAATGTCAAAAGCTTTTTTTATTAGTAGTAAATGTCAAAACATCTTGTTTTGACATTTAAAATGTAAATAATGGAAGCAATTCATCCCTGAGACAGACTGCAAAGGATCCCTTCCTCTGAGGTCATTTCAGTACTTATTTTCATGCTTCAGCAATGTGTTGCCTTCTGGGAGTTGTTGTCCCAGCCTGTGTTTTCTTCTGTAGGCTAGTAGCCAGATTGACTACATCTCCCATTAAACTACCCAAATAGGAGTAGCATCATGTGCCCAAAAAAGCTCCAACATTTGCTTGCCTTGTGGGATATGTAGTTTTATAGGAGATCTGCACCCCTAAAAGGGAACATGGACACCTGATCTTTGGCAAAGTACCATAAAGGAACACACCATAAAGAAATGTGAATTCCTGTTTTGGGTTTTTTTTTGGTTTTTTTTGTTTTGTTTTTTTTTTTCACAGATTTAGAAATAAAGCAGTTTGAGATCATGTAAAGGAGGACACATTTGGGCTGGAGTTGAAGCAAGTGAAACCCAGTCTGATTTTCTCCCTGCCTTTAAACCAACATTTTTTCCACAGAAAGTTTTGATGCTAATGTATCCTAGTGGAAAACCCCAGGTAAGCTTTCACTGCAGCATTTCATACCTTGTGCTAGTAAATGCACAGCTACTGTTCAGCTGTTTCTGGTCACCCAAGACATAAATTGTGAGTAAGAGCGGGGGAGCAAGGAAGATCTGTTGAGCTCATTCCTTGAGTCAACACTGTGATTTAGGTAAGAAATTTGCTCAGTGATATGAAGCACTCCTCAACCAAGCCAGCCATGCACTAAACCTTGCCCCTTTACTGGCCTTCAAAAGAGCTTGCTGCTTTTCTAGCAATTGCTCTCATTCCTGCATAATCCTGGGTTTCAAGGATCTCCCAATAGCTCATCACTGCCATTGATTGCATGTTTTCCTGTAGGTCCCCCAATGCCCATTTGAAGAAAGGGTCTGCATGTCTCAAAATTTGTTACTTCCTACCCACCTCTGGGGGCACATTGCCTCTCTGGCTGACATGCAGTTTTGCTGCATGGCTTAAAGCCCTGGGGTTGTGATGCCTGGACCTCAGCTCCTACCCTCAGGCGGAACCACGTCTGCTGCTGCACATAGGAGCACTCACTTCCACAAATATTATCCTATGTGTGGTGGCCCACTCTGCTCTCCAGTACTGAATTACATGCTGAAGACATGCAGAAGGCAGTTTTCTGTCCCAATACACATGGATCACCCAGCGTTGCCCACAGATCAAAAGAACACATAGGTGGAAACTAAGAAAAAGGTTGCCTTATCCAAGGCAGGGTTAAGAATCTCCTGAATTTAAGTGTATACCTGGTAGTAGCCTTTGTGGTGCTGCTAATATTATCTTCTCTGGGTCTTCCTTCTCACCCAGGAATCTCAATGAAGCTTATAAAAGGTAGAGAAACCAAGGTCTAGAGAGGGAGAAAGTCACTTACCCAGGAGTGACCCAGTTCAGCAACCTAGTGACAGGGCATGGAGTCTGGAAAGCTACAGGGAGGAATCTCAAAATATCAGTGCCACATCTCCACATCTGTCTTCATGGTGTGAAAGATTCGAGGAGAGAATGTTCATTTTATAGCAAGGTCTAGGCCCTTTCCTTCTTTGAGTAAAGTTAACTGAGAAGAAAACATGTCAATGGAGATTAAAATACATTCAGAAAAAGAAATGATTCCTTCATGAGTTTGGACAGCAAGAAAAGTGTGGGAGAAAGATTTTTGTAGAGCTTGTATGTTTTACCTGGCATGAACTACTCACTAGTGAGCTGTAGGATTGATTTGTGTGGTATTAATGACTGTACAAACACAACTGCACTCAGGATGGGGCTTCATCCCATCTGAGTATAAATGGGATGAATTAACAAAAAGGCTGATGATTTCAACCCAGTGCCCCAAGGCTCCATTTCTATTCCAGAGAGAGAAACTTCAACCCCAGAAGGTGCCAAGACCAAAGTAGCACAGAGCAGCTGAGCTAGGTGGAAAATGTAGCAGGTGGGTGAGGAAAGCAGGTCTTTTGGGTAGAGATGGATTTACATATGGTCTCAACCGTACTGCACCCGGCTGTGCCATTACCACTTGACTGAGGATTGCTATTGAAAACAAGTGAATGGATCTGGCTCGTAACTTGGAGCCGGTTCTTTTTGGGGTTGGGGAAGTGCGAACATTTCACTTGTTCATATTGTCTCTCTGGAAGAGGAAGGATCCTTCCCCTAGCAGTGCCTGAGAACTTCTCCAGACCTTTTCCAGCTGATGGGCCACTGGAGGCCCCGTGAATGCTGATGGCTCTGAGCACTCCGCCAGCAGAACTAAGGGCCCAGGCCTTGGTGGTGAGAGTGCAGAGCAAAAAACGTCCCTGAGATGCTGCCGAGTCGGTCCGTTTCCTGCACGCAAGCTGCACATTGTAAAAACTGAGGCTTGGATTCTTTTTCCTGTTTGCACTGGAGCAGACCACAGAAATTGCACAATCCTCCAGGCCAGACCTATCGTGAGATGATAGGTTCCAAGGCAATATTTCACACTTGCTGAAAAAGTGATACAGCCCAGGGGAGGGGGCAGTAATTAGAGAGAGCAGTGACAACCCACAGACAAAGTGGTTCCATAAGCAGAGGAAGAAATGAAAGCTCATTCCAAAGGCTCTCACTTGTGTGGATTCTCTAGTGTTCAATAAAAGGTGTGATCCCTGAGTAAGAAAGTCTCTCTCCTTTCTCCACTTGCTTATTTTGATGAAATATGATAGTCAGAATATTTTTAGGAATTCTCTCCTGCCTGTCAGGTTACAAAGCTGTTAGTTGGAAGTTGTATGGGCTGACACACAAACAACATGATCACATTAAACTCCATTTCCTGGGGAAGCCTGGGAAAGCCACTCAAGAGTAAAAGTTTTGATTTGGTGGAGACATCTGGAAGGGTGGTAGGGAGGAGGGTAGCAACTTTCAGATAAATAATGATAGGGAGTTGAAGAGAAAATAAAGTTTCTTTTTCTGTCTTCAAATGTCTTCTGGAGGGAGTTTTTCTGAGGACATTCTAAAAAATGCTTTTTTAATGTTGTGCTGGAAAAGAAGAAGGGAAAGCAGATAAAATCAGCAAAGCACTCGTTGAAATGTTTAGTTATATGCTTCTCAGCAAATACAGATAGATAAACAGATAGATAGATAGACAGACAGATAGATAGAAATACATAAATATTTTTTAAAACTGAAAAGCCATTGTCCAAACATGAAGAGTGGAATTATTCAGAAAGTGTTTGTTTTGTCCGTTGCATAACCTGGAAAAGGCTGCACAAGCCATCCCTCAGAGGAGCAAGCTCCCTCAGTGCATGACTGCTGAACCTAGAGGTCAAAGCTCAGAGAAACACTGGAGCATTATATAAACCATCCAACATTAACAGGAATTAATTCAAGAGCATAACTATCTCCATGAACTAAATCTTCTCCCCTACTCCTACTTTACCTTCAAGGAGGCATACCCTCTTTAGGCTGGTAACCCTGATCCTATGTGACCAATGCTTCCAGCAAGTGGACAACTGTTCTATGACACCCATGGTGTCATTTAACTAGCATGAAATTCGAAGACTACAAAAATGGCAGTTTATTCCTGGACATGAGAGACAAAATTTAAGATAGAAAGAGAAAGGATGAAAATTATGCCAATAACTGGAATCTGGTTGGGAGATCAGCAGATTGTCTCCTGTGGAGGTGGAGACAGTGGACAGCTCTTGGTCAGATGGCATTTGTCCATCTAATCAAGGCTGACTCTATGTTCTGGGAAAGGATGACAGATTCTGCTGATGTTCAGACCTTCTGGCGTGGATGAGGGACTAGTAAAAGGATAAGACTCATACTCTAGTGGTGTTAGCTAAGGTGCCAGAGCTGTAATTGAATGGCATGGTGAAATTGTTGTGGCTATCGTGACCTTGAAATGTCACTGTTTTTTTCCATTACTCCCACTCGGGAAAGGGCAGACATCCACAAATCTGCTTGGGGATGAAATAGTGAAATAACTTGAGCCCCTCTGACTCTGTGGCCTGCAATGCTGCTAGCACTTCTACTCCCTGTGCATCCATACACATGCATCCATCCCTCTCTGCAGCTCTAAACTCCATTTGGCAGATGCAGAGAACCAGAAAGAAAATCAAGTGCTATGCCAAGGTAAAGAATGTGTTCTCCCCAGTCTCGGGGACTTATTTCTGTTGCTTGCCCTGGTGCAAGTCTCAGCTGTCCATTCAGGCAGGGACTTTGTGCCACTCCATGCACAGGGGAATGCAGGGACTGGTTTCTAAGCCCCAGAAAAGTGTGTTGTCCTGGAGCAAGGTTGTTTGCATACCTTCTTTGAAACATAAAGCATTCATCAGTGTCAAGCCAGGAATGAACACATGAAAGTGGGAACAGGACTGATCTAACATTATGCTTCAGGTTAGTTTCAAAATTCTTCTGTACCATGAATGGAAGAACCTCAGAAATCTTACATAGTTGTTGACAATGGTTTGAAAGCAATTTGAGTTCTAGGCAAAAAGTTTCCTCTTGTCACCTTTGCATGCATAAAGAACAACTACTGCCATTGACTTTTATCCTGAAAATCTATTTCTGGCAATGAAAAAACAAGAAGTGACTCCATCTCTCCATTCCAAAGAACAAGGGCAAACAAAAATGAAGTCTGCAAGAAACCATAACGAAGAGGAATCTCTTCTCCAGCAGATTGCAGGAAGCCTGAGAATAAAATGATTGCCATAGATGTTAACAGGGCAAGCCTTTAAAAAAATAAAAGGATCATGTATGACCAACACAAGAACCAGTGTTTCTAGTATCAGACTGAAAACTGGAAATTTGTTTGACAGGGTCAGTGAAAACCTTCTCCGGAGAGGCAGATCTAGAAGAGAATGACCGACACTAATACCTTACACAGCCTCTCCTCTTGAAGGGGAGACCTTTTTGATAACTAGTTAATCACATTCATATAGTCTTTCTCAAAAAAAGACATATTAATTTCTTTTTCAGTGTCCATAAAGCCCAGCTATTTTGCACTGAATATTTGCTGTCAAGGGTGCATTGCTAGGAATAAGTAAAAAATTTATAATAGCCAAGCAAATACCCTGGCTCTTCGTCTCCTTTCCAAGATTCAGTGTGAACATAAAACAGATGTGATCCCAACAAAGAGGCATCCTCTGATGCACCACATGGAACTCCTGCATCACTTACCCATTGGCTAAATATAGTTGGGGGGAAACAATAGTGCCAACACAGAGCACTGAGGGCGAGTGATATGAGGCAGGATTGTTTCCTTCATTCCAGAACCTAGTGACAGATCTCTGAATGGGCATTAAGTGGGAAATCAAAGGGTATATTTCCCCCATTTTGGCCCTGCATAATTCTTCTGCCTGGTTGGGCATTATGGATTGCAGAGTATTTCCTAGCTGTGCTATTGTTTTTAATTGCAATTTTCATCTCCATTTCAACCTTAACTGCTATTGTGGGCCTTTGCTACTGCTGTGTTATAGACAACAGCGGCAGCAGCAGGAATTTTAAAAATAGAGCAGGAAATTTAACAACTGTAAAAAACTCCTTACCCCGCAGAGCCATTGTTTATATTCCTTCATGTATGCTAGCAATAATTATACTAAAGTCTGTTTAGGAAAAAGGGTCCATTTTACATCAGAGGAGTAAATGTAAATTTTTTTTCCTCCTAAACTGAATACAAAGACTGTTTCATTAAATGTGGCTTTTTTGGTAAAAAATGGAACAAAAAGTCTACCCATAAAAATTCCCATTTGAAAAAAGCCTTTTCCATCCAAAAATCCAAACAACTGAATACAAAATGTGGACCTCTTTTTTTAAAAAGGGGAAGAAAATCCAAGTTGATCTTAGTTTTCTCTATTACACAGGGCTGCTGGTTGAGAGACACCCCACAGACACACCACATACTCCAACCTCCTGCATGTGTCATTCAAAGCAGGAATGCCAGGCTCATCTTTGCTGTAGTCTGCTTTTACTGATGATATTACAGGTTTATTGTGGATATAGACCAGTCCTGGTGAGCATGTGCCCAGAAATAACAATGAAGCAGTGGGAGGTCTGTGGCTTGAGTGACACAGCATTAAAATACTGACAGCAGCCTCACAGATCCAAATCAATCATTAATGTACCTTCTCTCAGACTAGGGAAGCTTTTCATCATCAGGCTAGCTGAACATTTCCCAGCACTTCAAACAGAACTTCAAGAGATGGGTTCTTCCCATTTCAGGGACAGGTTTCACTCTCTTCTAAAGTCACAAGACAAAATTCTTTCATTGTTTGAATCAAGGTGAAGGCTTCACCCAACTTATTGACCTCTCCTCTAAACTCTAAATGGCTGCCACAGCAATGGAGCAAAGGTTCCACTTCGGGTGGAATGATTCATGCTTCAATAAATTCAATTTCAACAAAACATGATTACAGTGAGTCACTTAATCACAGATTAATCACAGCACCTCCCATTTAGCAGTCAAAACAGTGAAGGATTCCAAATGCGACACATATGATGTTTCTCCTCAGCTTTTGTTTCACTTGATTTCATTTCTGCTTCATAGGGTGATCCTACACAAGCTCTAGGACAAGGCCGTTGGGGTTGCAACATTTCTGTAAGATAGTGTGGTGATTTCCCTCACTGCTTTTCATGTGGTGAATGAACTTGAAAGATAATGAATGTTGCCAATACCAATGATTTCAGCAAGAGCTAGAGGATTCCCTGTTTGCTGCTGCACTCCCCTTGACACAGTACGTTGTTAGTGGGGATTGAAGATACCCAGTGACTTCTGTATCTGAGCACACACAAAAGGGACCTTGCACTGTGAATTCTTCTGTTGAGTTAGTTCTTCAGAGCTGCAGGGGATGGGAAACTTCTTCACACTAATGTCTGAGTATCCTGTTCCTATCAGACATAATCAGGATACTTAAAAACATCTGTTGGGGAGCTTTGTAGGAGCACCTGCTCAGTGCTGGTCCTAAGCATCTTGTGTCTATGCTGGCTCCCATCTCAGCTGAGGTATGGTGCTGTCTTCTCTCTCCTCACTCCATTTTTACTGCTACTGAATCTGGAGACTGAGAAGGGATCACTCACTCAGCAAAAGTTGTGCTCAGCTTGTCTCATTTGAACATCACACTTAGCCTCACGTACACTTGCCACAAACCAGTGAGGGGGAAATTCCTTCTCTGTGATCAGACAATTTGTGGCTGCCCTTTACCAGACCTCGTGTAGGAACGTATGCAGTGGTTTTTCCAAATATTGTAACTCAACTTATTCTGTGTGACCAACTCATTTTGAATTGCTGTTGGATCATTTCATGGAATTGTTTTGCTTTCAAAGCTTTCGTTCTCCAAAGTGGTTAGAAAGGGGTTTATTTTATTTTCCTTTTTATTTAATTTATTTTTAAGGTGAGAGTGGTGGTGGGGAGCAGAACAGGAGGGTATGGATTTTAACAAGAAGAGTGAGAGGGAAGGTTGTTCTTTGACATTTTGTTTTACACTACCACTGATCAGTATAAAGCTTGACAAGCTGAAATTTACTTCTCTGTGCATCTTGTGAATTTTCCCTAGAATTCAGTTTAGTTTTAAAAGTTGGCTAAAGGATCTGTGGAGTGGGTGGGGCGTTGATGGAGATGCTGGTAAATTAACATTGTCAGCAAACTAATAAAACCTTTAAAAGAAAAGCCTTTGAGGGCAAAGACAGGGTTTCTTTCATCTTCTCTCTCCCTCCTCCCCCTGACCTTTCCCTTTGCACAAATTGATTCTTTATTAATTTCCTTTTCAGAAAAGATTACATATTTTCTGTGCACAAAAAGGATGACAAACACTAGAGGAAACCAGTTCTGGAAAATTAATAATGTTCTCACAAACAGCAGGTGAAGGTGAATTGACAGGAGTTGTGAGGCTGGGTGCATGCAGAAGAGAAGCGAAGGAAACACCAAGCAATACACATTTGTCTTGGACACTGCAAAAATTACACAACATGAGTAAGTGTGCATGTGAGGCAGGGTGGTAGAGAACAGAAAACAACCTTGCAAAGGAAATTATGTCAATTTGGGGTCTGAGTGGGGTGCAGGTGGCCCTTCAACCACTCAGCAGGCAGAGATGCATCTCTGTTGGCATGTATGATCTGCGCCTCTCTTGGGTTTGCCCAGACCCACAGCCCCCAGGGGCCTGTCTCCCTGGCCAGGGACCCCAGTTGTCTGCAAGCTTCTTTGGAGCTGTGACCACAGTGACTTTCAGAAATGGTCTGTGTCATGGTCACAGCTGGAGGTGCCATTGGGTACCTCCATTCTGGGGATTTCTGAATCAGATGGGAAGAAACCAGAGGAAGTTTCCAACTGACTGTTTATACTCTCCCGCCAGCAAGTGCAGGGTGCGGTTTTGAGTGGAGAATGTTGCTCAGGACGACTCTAAGGCCAAAAAGCCACATTTATTCCATGGCTCAAGCCTGTATCAACAGTCCCAGGAGATTATATTACTCACAGAAAAAGATCATTAAAATCTCCCATGCATCATAAGATATGCCACCCAACAGGAGGTGGTGATTCTGTCTCAGACTTAGTGGCATCTGAGTTGTAGAGAAGAGAGGCATCCAGAAATGACTGTGTGCACCCAGCAGGGCCTTCTAATTGCCTAGCATTTACAGGCTACAACAACAGACCTCCAGGGAGAGGTCCGCTTTAGAGATGCAGCCTCAGTAATTCCATGGACTCATCCTTCTCTCCAAGTTAAGCCTGAACCAAAATTAATGCTAAGGTGGTTTCAGAGGCACTGTGCAGCTTAGCGGTCTGATGGTCCTTGAAAGACAAGACACTTATTTTTTTTTTAAAACTAGAGTTAAGATGTCATTCTAGCTAAGCTGTGTGAATTCCATTGTAAACAACACCATGTGCTCCCTGAGCCCTCTATTGTACTCATCTGATGGATTATTCCCCTTAATTTCTTCCCAAATTTTTCCTTGGATTTGCTGCACACTACAAACCCATTGCAGTCCACCTCCAACACAACTACCTACTAGCTGGGATAGAGATACTGACGCAAAGACCCCTGCTCCTCAGCATACCTACTCCCACTGACATCAGGTCAATTTGGCTTCATTTTGCATGACGGGACTTTTGGCCTGTAAAACATTTCGGGTCTACTTCCAAGTCACAGGTCCATAGGAACAGAAACCATTCCCAATACCCCTGGAAGCATGCGGAGGGTGGTATAACGTCATGGAGCCACCTCCACAACCTAGTATCAAAAACAAGAGCAGACCTGGAAAAATGTTACAAAACTCTTCCACCAGCACCAGTGGGTCACTGTCATTACAGGCAGTGGTGTTGTTCTCAGATACTATTTCATTGGCTTCCTTCTCCTTTTTCCTCTCCCTCTTCTGAAGCACATTTTCTTTCCCTTGTATTGCATAGCAGGGTTGTATCCCTGGAGATTCACAGTGATGAGGAGGAGTAGGCAGAGATCAAAAGCACTTCTAGCTTTGAAAAGATTATTCCTGGCCTCAAACCAAATATGGCAAGCTCCAATCCATCCATCTTAATCAGTGTTTCAAAACTGGTCACCCAACCCTTTTGGATTCTGCTTCCCTTTCAACTTTATATGGCACACAAAATTCTTTGATTTTACCTTTTAAAGCATGGCACTGAATTCTTTACTAGCACAACTGACTGCTCTTATTTTTCAAACCTGAGGCTGCAGACTTCTGTGGTGTTTTTCAGTCCTGCTCACTGTCTTTCAGGGCCAAAATCGCTCAGTTGCTTCACAAATCAACTACACCGATTTCACCTTGACTGGTTGACCTTTCCAGAGACATAAAGCAAAAAATTTTCACTGCATTGCTTTGGAAGAATGCTTCTCCAGCAATCTAAAGTACCAAAGCAGCAACAAAAGAGCCAATGATAATTACAAGAACTTCAACAAAAAATAGATATCGTCTGTTTAGAAGAATGTGAATATCTACAACATTTGGCTGAAAGAAAATTTAATTTCAAAGGCTTGGTGGGGATAATAGTGTTAAGAGAAGAATATGCATGAGTTGAATACATTTCTAGTGTCTTTAAAATGTACTGTATTTTCAAGCAACTTTTGCATTGACAGGATGGATATCACACAGGAAGAGATCAGCAGATTTCATCTTGTCCATCTCTGATTCACAAGTTCAGACAGTCACAAAAAGACTCAGATGTTTGGGAATATGCTTACTGGCTGTAATTTATTAGACTTTCTGAAATCACAACTTGTTTTTCTTACGTATTAGAAGTGTTCTTAGCTCCAAACCTCCTGAAGTAACAGGTGCTTAGTAGTCTACCCATCCTCGCATGACTGCTATGAATAGTTAAAACAAAGTGATTTGATTGGTTAGTTTTATCTGTGTATCATGGTGCATAAACAAGTGCAAATGAAAGATGTGTCTCAGTGTCACATCTGCTGGATAAAATTGTAAAATGCATCCCGCAAGTTATTCCAGAGAGACAGGTCACAGTCTGACCATGCACTGGTGTGCTTGGAAAATGAATGATTATCCAACATTGCCTAGTATTTGGAAAACAACCAGAAAAAACTAAATTGCTCAAGAAAACAACTCCTGTCTCAAATTCAAAATGTTCTGAATGGATTAGGAAGGAACAACACCAGTGAAATCAGTCAGTTTTTTTCTCCCATATGCCTTGGAAAGTAGTAGGTCATGAATAATGCTTCGTGGATTTTAGGGGTGAGACATGCACACATATATTGGTATAAGCATTTAAGAAATTCCAGAGAATGTAAAGAAAGTTTTCAATGATTGAGATGAGTGCATCTAATATGACTTCTCCAAAAATATTAGCATGTTGGGAAAGAGGGGTGTCTCTGGAAGGCAACAAAACATGGGCCAAGCTAACACGGTGATTTTACTGCAAGAGGATTGAGAAGGTCATTCGCTTTCT
Organism: Anhinga rufa; assembly: GCA_013400875.1. Lineage (NCBI taxonomy): Eukaryota > Metazoa > Chordata > Aves > Suliformes > Anhingidae > Anhinga > Anhinga rufa. Next base: position 2,288 of record VZTV01073680.1, on the reverse strand, counting down.
TCAGATTTTCCTACATGAGATAAATCCAAGACATCATATTCCTCCACTGCAGGAGGCCACTGTCAGTATATACAGCCAAAAATGTAGCTAAGAAAAGACAAAAAAGAATCCAAAAGAATATGGTGTGGATAGATATCATTGAAATTGCCGATTATTTGGTATTGGTTTTCCTCAGGCCAAAGAGAAGAAGACAAAAGAGAACAAAAAAAGTAATTTCTATGAGAGATTGGCCTTACTAGCAGCAGATAATGAACTACTGTCATTAAAGGTTCAGTTGGAACCAAGTAACAACTGCAGTCCAGTGTGCCAGAGCCCCATGAAGACTGTTACAGAAGAACCTGCTGACCTCGTGTCATTTCAGACTTTATTTCACCTGGAAAGAAGAAAAAATAACATATAAATAAGTATTAGTTGTACTAGATGACCTTGTAAGGTTTGTCTCAGCCTGTTCAACTACCAGTAAGTGAATCAATTTACTAGCAGCCAAACTTTCAATGAATGCCTTTTAAAGCATTTTTACCAAGAGGATTATCCACAACTGGGATGCAGAGGTCAAACATAATTTGTTCAGAAGGTTACTGTGCTACCATGAAATTAAAACATCTCACATAGCCCTGGTCAGTACCAGGCAGTTC
>VZTV01073677.1:24337-37276 GCA_013400875.1 Anhinga rufa | reverse complement strand
CGTTGATGAATATATTGAACAGCTCCCTTGAAAGGATGGCAGGTGTTGTGGAACCTTGTGGCCAAAAGCTCCAATTAACGGACCAACCAAGCCTTTTAAAACTAACAAACTAATACTACACTTTTCTATTGTTCAGCTACAATAGAAAGGTGATCCATGCTTAACTGGTGGGAAAGTAGCATCTCTCGTTGTCTATTCCTTTCCTAATAATTCCTAAAACTTGATTTGCCTTATTTTATTACTTTTTTTAAGTTTCCCCTCTTCCAGCCACTACTTCAGAACCAAGCTGTTCACAGAACTATCACAAGCCCAAGATCTTGCTCCAAAATCATAATGGTCAGTTCAAAGCACATCTCTCTCTGTGAAGCCGTTTTTTTTCTTCCTCAGCTCATATATTCACCACCTCACATTTACCTACATGCAAATTAGCTATTCACTGCTCCCAGAGAGAAGTAAACACAAATACATACAGAGCTGATTTGGGACACTCCATGGAACACTGCATTTTGAAGGTCATAGAACAGCTTGATGTAAAACATACAGAACTCCTTCAAGGTAGACAGGTATTCCTGAACATCTTGGCCAAGAGAGGCAAATGAAAGTTGCTTTCCTATATACTGAACTATTTCTTTGGCTTCTGACACAAATCAAAGGTTTTCATATAGACTTCGAAGGCCTTGGCACTTGAACAACAGTAAGTTGTTCAGCAAAGGAGCATGGGAGATCTTGGGATCCATCCAGAAAAAAAATATTAATCAGAAATGAAACCCTACTAGTTGTTTTGCTAACAAGAGCCTAGGGCAGCAGGAATAGAGAGCATCATTACCAATTAGTGGATAATAGGAATATCATAATGCTCATCACCATTTACGAATATGAAGTGAGTCAGTATTAAGGGCATCAACAGAGGAGATTAGTGACATAACCAGAGAATGAGAGATGTGCAGATGATAAGCGGTTAGAACACTGCAAGCAAGTTGCTGGGAAATAGAGAGTCCACCTCGTAGTGCACAATGCAAGTCACCAAAATGAACTGCTAACAACTGAAAATCTGTTTGCTTCAGTTCCCCCTCTTCTTCATGACAGCCAACTGCCATCTCTGATTGCAAGCAAGAAAACACAGAACAATGAAAAAGAACACTGCCAGTGTGGTTTTCAGACCACTGAAGAGTAGTATTACACTCAAGTGTAATTTAAAAAATCCAAAGGGCAGTGGGAAGTGCTTCAGAAGTATTTAACATCTGCATTTGCTCTGAAGCAGAGGAAGCTGCTACCCAACATTTAAGTTAGTCAAGAATAGGAATCGGCTGTCTGAAACATTGTGCATTTATCACTAAGCTGTAAGGACGTTTCTGGAGATCAAATTGTGCTTTGGGACCTCTCTGTTAGAACTTTACGGGTAGAAAGGAAAAGGATATTTGAAAATGCATTGGGGGAGTCAGATTTGTAAAAAAAAGGAGAGAAGAACTGGGCACCAGGTGAGAATAAACTGACAGTTTTCACTTTGTACATTGGCTTAAAGAGGGACTTGGAGCAAAGGGATGCTCTGTCTTTGGGATTCAGGACAAACTGATTTCTGTCTTCAGGAAACAGAGGATCCCAGAATCTAAAGCCACTGTCTTCCTCAGAAGTCGATAAATACCTCCAGCAGTACGGTGGCAGATTGTGCTAAGCCACACATCATTCCTGGGCACTGACACAGTGTACCTGCAGTATCTAAAAGCAAAAGCTATGGGCACCATGGGCACTACTTTTTTGCCAAGCCTTCGCTACAGTAAAAGATATAGCTAAGTCTGAAACTCTGTAGCTTACCCAAATCAGGTCTGGGGCAATCAAAACATGCACCAATTGCCTCTCAAACTTTAGGGAAAAGCAGATGCATATTAGAGATGAGCATAACAGGAGAAAAGAATTTATCAGTAAATCATATAATCAGATATGCTTTATATTAGAAGTCAAGAGAAAAGTCCCAGCCCACACACAAAGGCTGAGGAAGTATTGCATGGTGTGAAGAGGCAGCACTATCTAGAATAAGTCTGCCTTTGGAGACACAGCAGAACATTATTAATTGAAACTGGTTTTGGGGAGTAAGGGGAAGGAAGACTGGAATAGGCTGCCCAAATAGGTGGTGGAGTCACCATCCCTGGAGGTATTTAAAGGACGTCTACGTGGCACTTCAGGGCATGGTTTAGGAGACATGGTAGTGTTGGGCTGACGGTTGGACTAGATGATTCTAGAGCACTTTTCCAACCTTAATGATTCTATGATTCTATAAGACCCTAAGTCCCAAACAAGTTCATTATATCCCCCATCCTCCCACAGAGCAGTAATGAAGGAAGGGTCAGATGTTATTTGCTGATAAGACAGTGCGGAAGAACAGGCATAGGCTTCTTTATGCTTCTTCCTTCAGAATCATGGAAGAAAAAAAGAATAGAATAAAACTTCCACCATATTCAGAAAACAGCAGTTGTCTCACTAATGAAGCCCAGTTTTTCTGCAAGCTGGTGAGAATGTACTGTTTTATAAAAACCTCATTGAATATTCTTTCCCATTTCTGTGTGGCTGAGGTACACAGTACAAATAGATGATCTGATCAGCTCTGAAAAAAATGTGCAGCTAGCTGTCTCAAACTATGACTAGATCAGGAAAGTGACAAACTCTCTACCTTTAGACTGCTCTGTCCACTCTATATTTTAATCTCAGGAATGTTTAATAATCTAACATATCAGGTAGTTCTGCCAAAAATAGGTAAGTCCATGCAATACTTGAAGCATTTGACTCATTACAGAGCAATCTTAATCTTGCCCTTGACAAGTTGCCTGACAAACTGAGGCACCCTCATTAGAAGCTTATCAAGGACAACGGCTCAAAACACAATTAAATGCTGAAGACTTCATCATCCTCCAGAATGAAGCATCTCCCCCCAAAAGGGTTTTTGAATAAATTTCCCATTGCTTTTTGAAAGACAGGGGAAAGCTAAAAGCAAGAAAGTCCAGGGCTGGGGGTGGGGATATCAAAGGAAAAACAGACAAAGAAAAGCAGGAAAGCATAAATGAGAGTCAGATCAGCTATAAAGATAACAAAAGAATAAGCAACTAATTTCTAGATAATCTATGCAAGGCAGAAACAATAAGGTGGGTAGGGTGGGAAATGAGTTTATCTATTTATTTGACAAACAAAAATATTTATTACTCTCCTAGTCTCTATTTCCCACCATGCTACTGATTCACTGTATAGCTTAAGCACATTTACTTTGTCTGTACAACAAGTAATGCACTAAGTTATTTTGTAGAGCTGCTTGAAAGACTTCTAGGAGTATTAAGAGATAGTTAGATAATCCAGTAGTGGCTATTGTACATGTCTATTATGGGCCCACTGAACCTTCGGAGCTGAACCAGAAGGCTAGCGTTAAGCGGTCACAGCTAGACCAACAGTAATACATTAATTGTGAAAATACCACAGCTCACGGAACAAACTCAAACACCACACAAACTATTTGGATCAGTCCTCCGCAGCTGGTCACAGTCTATATTAATGTAAGTTTTAGCTACAACAAAGTTACCACATTAAAAGCCAAACATTATGTTTTGTTTCAGTTTCCTCTATCTTAACTAGATATTCCCTAACTTGAAAAAACAGACACAAGTTCAATTTTCAAAACACGTGTCTTGAGTCATGAATTATGTATATTATCACTCTAGTATTGTCTATGCTCTCCATCTGCAAAAATCCCAAATAGCTGGACCTCAGAAACAGCTTTGTGCTAATACATAGCAACTGCAAACCCATTCTTTTTTAATACTCATCCCTATGTTAAATGCATGATTTGTTATTTCACAATGAAAGGAAAAAAGTATCTAGGTATATATCCCTTATTCAAAAGAATATTTTGGTGCTTGTAGCCCCCTCATTTAAGCAGAAGGATGCGATGAAAGGTTGCCTCGGTAACATGCTAGAGGGTAAAAAAGTAGCACCATTATTGCTGGTGAAAGCTAAGGATGGGACCTGTTGATTAATAATTTCTTTAGTACCCATCATATCGCAGTAGGCCAGCTAGACCCCACAAGACCATTATGTCTGTGCCTTTCAGTTCCATCAACTCTAATCACACCAATATATTTTTACGGACAGCATCTGGTTCCCTGTGTGGCCAGTTTGAGAACATCTGGGAGCTGAGGTTGTTCACTCACATGGGAACATGCTTTGTCACCTCATGTCAGATGGCACTCTAGCAGGCGAAACAAGGAAGCACCTGAAGTATGCCAGGTACAGGATGAACCCACAGGTTATTGCCTTTCAAAATTAATACAAACTTACTTGATACACCTATTTGACAGAAATCCCTTCTGTTTTTTACTTGTATCGTATGTAGGCAAATGTTTTCTCTTATCTGCACAGAAATCCTGATCTGATGCAATAACATTTTCCTAGAGAGGTTAACAGATTTAACTAGCTTGTAATGTAGGTAAGACAAGTGAAGGTGATACTTTTGCCTTACATCTAAACACATTTTTCCACTTCAATAATCATCTGGTTTTATTGCAGGAGATCACTGCTGCAGACCCTGTGTAAACAGAGCAAAGATGGTGCCTGTCCAACACAGAAAAAACTCCTCTTTATCCCACAGTTGATTTTTCTGCAGGGTTAAGCAAGTAAAAAGCAGCTGCCATGTAAAGCACCTTTTAGTCTTCCCCCACATTACCACTGTCATAGCAAGCAGAATATACTTTAAACATCTCAGTGTGATTCACTCAGGTATAAGATCAGGTTAAACATATGTTACAAACAATAATTAGAACTCTAGTGTGCCCTCATGTTCTGCAGGTTTTAATACTGTTACTTTGGAAGGTCAGCATAATGTGAAGGTCCTGATCCAACTCCAACTGTCTAGGTAAAGTAAGCCTTAGCCAGATTAATAAAGAACTATGTCTGAACACATAAGTGTAACAGCTTCTTAGAGCTGCAAGCAGCTTTTGAAGTATTTTGACATTAAAAACATTTTGTTTTGATATTTTTTAAAGTTCTAAATAATCTTAGGAAACTTCAAGAGCATTATAGGGCAGTTACTTAAGTGAAGTGGAATAATCTGGAAGACAAATAGATTTCCTGGAGTTTCACCCCATATCTCCAACCCCTTTGAACAATCCAGATTATAAACATAGGCTTGTTTATAAATATTTTAGCAGTTTCTCCCACTGTTCTCATGTATGTGACTCCAATCAGTTGTTACAATCCCAGATGTTATGCACCAAGATCTAATTGCCTTACATTCTTTCTGCTATGAAGTAACATCACTCCGCTCTTCCCTGGAGCGTGCTGTCATTTCTCCACACTGTCATCCTCTCCAGAATGTGATCTTGGTAGTTAGCCTGCAGCACGGAAGCTTTCTGTTAGCCAGTATACATTCACAAATACAACACCTAACTCACTGATAGAGGAAGACAGAAAAAGCCATCACTAAAGTAGACTCTAGACAAGTGAAACTTTATTCAGTATTTGGGGAGCCACTGACGAGGGAAAGACTGCAAATGTTCCAAGAAGTATTTTGGTTGTACCACTACTGTCTTTTAGGGCACCAGAGAATCCATCTAAGACATAATTCCTTAGGAACATTGCTTCATTAGTTCTGATACTCATCATTCCTTATTTTCCTCATATTACATTTCCAACAAGGCCAAGCATATGCAATAGAGAGGCAGACTTACTAAAACATGCTTCAATTTCCATCTCACCCAAACCACACAGGCACAGAGAGTACTGAGAGAGGAGCAAACAACCCATGAAATGCTCTCCCAGTTTAATGGGAACCCAAAAAATCTCCTTCCTGAACCCAGCTCTACCCAGCCACCTGCATCACCACTGAAATCCCGACTGGGAGACATGCTTAATTTGGCATGTCATGCCAACTGTGCAATACTGCAGAAAGGTCAAAGCACATACAGAGGTTTTGCAGCAGCTGTTGTATTTGCTGGATTTTGGGGGGTCGAGAAAAAGATTTCCCTTCTCCTAAAAGATCATTCCAGCTTATGTGTTTTTGTGTTAGGTATATGTAAACCTTAGTCTTTATAACTTCTATTCAAATATTTTAGCATAACAGATATAGCGACAGAGTGCTTTAAAATGAGATGCAAAATCCTGCAGGTTTTCTCTAGCAGACAGAACAACTACTAGATGTAGCCATTATAACCACTGATTAAATTAGGTTTTATTCGCTTGAAAATTATCCCTCTTCTAGGAAAGTAATTACACACCATTCTCTTGAAATCATGCAAGGGAATTATTGACAGAATCATTGACCTAGACTAGTAGGGCTGTAAACCTTAAGCTGAAATGAAGCCTAAGATTTAATTTTTCTCGGTTGCTTTTCTACTACTTGTACCACAATTTTGCTTACGGGAAGGATATCATCTGCCTATTTGAAAAATTGTTATTTTTATTAAAAGGACAAAATACAAATGAGAAACACTAAATTTGAAAAGCACACATTTTGCTGAGAATCAAGTGGTGAGGAGAGGAGGGAAGTCACCTGCTGTGCATCTGGTACAGTACCCCAAAAAGGAGGGATTAAATATGTAAAAAATGTTCACCTTCCATTACCATTAGTATTTTTGAAAGCTCCTGAAGTCAGGTGGAATTAACCCTGCAAAAACATTAGGAAAGGCTCTCATGGGCCCCAAGTCAGTAACCTCTGAGCCTTGCTAGGTATTCACTGAGCGTGCTGGAAGTGGAAAGTGAGAGAAAACAACAGCCTTCTTAAACTTGAAAAGTGAGGCCCCACTCACAGAGGCCTCAGGGCCTTACAGAAAGGGAGTTGAAGTGACTTATAGTTTAATTTTATTTACTGTAGCTTACACTAAATAAGTCATTCTTCATCCTCTTCCAAGGCTTCCAGGAAAATAAAAAAAAAATGGAAAAAAATTTAAAAGCGTGCTTTTGTTGTAACACACACCCTTAACTATACCAGGCTGAGGAGTTTTTGTTCAAGAGGAGAAAGACCTTTCCAATTAAGACTGAGTTATTTCTTGGTATGCATCCTGCAGGTTCCCTGAACATTAACTCCACATAAATACTTATAGGACAAGGGAATTTGCCTACGTTGGTGAGGATCTCCACTTCAGGGACAGCAGACAGCCTGGACTCGCAGCCCCAAACACCGGCGCCTCAGTCTTTGCCTTCAGCCCTCTCCCTGCCCAGGTTCCTCACAGCCTGAGCCCCTCTCCCCAAGCTACCATTTCCCCTCAACAAAAGGAACAAAACCCAAAGAAACAGCCACCTAACATACACACTGGAACAGCTCAAGCAGCTCATACCACCTACCTTTTGGTCAAGGTTGCCTCTCCCTGCACACTTCCCACCCTGGCAGCCACCCGTCATGCTGCTCTGCCATGTTCCTCTGCCCTCATTCCTCTTCCTCAGCCACAGCTGTGGGGCTACCACAGCTGCAGTCAGCATCTCACCTCATGTTAACCTTCATTTTGGATGGTGACTTCAAAAAACACTGTCTTCAGGAATATTTTACATCAGGTCAAGCTTTGGGGCTTAAAAATGACAGCTTGTGACCGTAGCTGGCCAGCCTAACTGGAGAGCAAGCAGTGCAGGGGCACACCTCTAACCCAGCCAGCACACCGGCAGGGATCCCACAGGCATGGTGAGCCTCCCTCAGGCAATCATCTAGCTAGGAATATTTCTAACCAAAAAATCCTCTAAGCATTGTTTTTCTTGGTTTCTCCCATAAGAGGGAGGCTACTGGAAAAATCTTTCTTCTCAGGTCAGTCTTTGTTACTCCTCTCAAGTGGTATGTTTTCTTGCAGCCACACTGTTTTCCCCTGCAGTTATTTTCAATAGTCTTAATGTTCCTCAGCCTCCGAATGTTAGGGAATATTATTTCCACTCTTCCATGTAACATAGTACCATTACTGTTGCAGCCTCAGTATTGTTTGAGGTTTTACGGGTACTATCTCCATTGCCTATAGTTATTTGCTTGAGACAAAACCAGGCAATCCTTGTTTTCCAGGGAGGAGGGTTGGTTTTTAGCATTCTTTTTCATGTTGTCATAATTTGCCCACCTGGCAGTTGTCAGTGTTGCCTGTGTTATGTCACCTTCGCTACTGACAGAGGAAAGCAAACTCACTCATACCACAGGCTCACTTCATCACTGCGACCATTTAATATGTGATCTTGTCTTTTCCAGACAGCACAGACGGTGCTTCTCGTGGTTGCCGTGTTCCTGCTCTCATGGCTGCCACACCACATCATCACGATGTGGGCAGAGTTTGGGCAGTTCCCCCTGAACAACATCTCCTTTACCTTCCGCATAATTTCTCACTGCTTAGCCTACGGGAACTCTTGCATCAACCCCATCATTTACGCTTTCCTCTCGGAAAACTTCCGCAAGGCCTGCCGGCAAGCCTTCACCTGCAAGTTCTTCCTGCAGCCGGTTCCCACTGAGAAACTAGTAAGAATACGCATGGAGAACTTCTCTACCACGCACTCGACCACTAATGTGTAAATTGGGCTCACAAATACATTTCAGGAGGAAGAGGAGGGGAAGAGGAAGGAAGGTGCCAGGTGCCGCCTGGGGAGAAGAGGTATACAAGTGCATTTCTGGGAGTGGTGCAGCCTGCAAAAATGTGGACTTTGTCAGATTACGGGAGTGGTAGGAGGCATTTTTCCATCCGGCTGTTAGGACACTTGACTCAGCTTGTCCTAGAGTACCTTGCTAGGCACTGGGCTATGTGCAACAGAAGTTTCTCAATGTCCTTGCAGTGCCCATAGGATAGAACTCGTATGCAGTTTTAGTTATGCCCATAAAGGCGAAGTAAGTGTTACACAGAAGGTAGAATATGGACAGACAAGAAAAGACCAGTTAATTATGTATGTAGACAGTCATTAGGATGTGAACAATGAGCGACCTGACATTTAGAGAGCACTGAAAAGCAGTTTGGGAAAAGTCAAAACTAAAAAGTCTTTGAATATGTCTGTTTCTTAAACAAGTTTGACCATAGGCGAGCTACATATATTTTTAGCTCACTAGCTGTGATAGGGTCTCTAAATCTCCTTGAAGGCTTTGCTATAGTATTTACCTATTGTAAAACCTTTCACGTGACATGTCAGTAATGTGGATGTCTGCATCTGGTGGCTCTGTATCAGCTTATCTATCCCAGGGCTTGAACATTTGTGTGCTCCTGAATGTAATTACTGCTGTTAATCACTGGCTCCAGTAACTGTCTCTTTGTGAGCAACAGTAGGAAAGTGGTATTTCCCAATATATGCTTAAAAGAACTGTGTTTTTTGTTTGAAAGTAATGTTTACAAAAGGCTTTATTGGTAAATACAGTATTCTCTGAGTATATCTACTCAAAGCTTTTTATTGGCCACTTTAGGATATAAATGCTAAAAGTTTTTTGTTTGGGTGTTTGTGTTTTTTTTATGAACTGTTTTGATCAACAGTGCCCTAGAAACAATCAGTTTGGAGCATCTGTACCAAGGTCAAGGTTACTGTTTATAAATATATAAAGTGCATAGTACTTCGAAATTAAGAAGCATATGGCTGAAAGAGCTTTTATTATTTCACTGTGTTGCCTAGTTTGATAATACTGTGTGCTGCAATCCAGACTGACCTGTCACGGGATTCACTGCAACACAATTCCAGATTCACAGACTACATTACTGAGCTTTTAAGGGGTTACACAAGTTAAACTACAAATTATACGTCTAAAACCGTCCAAATATATCCTTGTGGAACATCTTCAACATCTTTTGTTACAGCCATCAGAACACCTACAATTAATTTCTGTAACATGCAATACACCAATCATTCATTTTTAACATGTGTATTTTATACCTCAGTGTCAAGTATGCCCACATTGCCTTTTGCAATCTGGATAATTTGATCAGAAGTCAACCTTCCTCCCATTTTCCTTCCACATATTTTAAATCAAGAAAAAAACCCTACTCTCTTATCATCACTTAGTTATGATGTAAATTAAGCAGATGCATTAATTATGAACGATCATTGCCACATAGTTGGACCACGGATCTTATCTCAGAAGTTATTGTTTATGTGACACCATTTAACTGTGGTTAACTTTGGTTGCATTATTTAGCCAGAAACTGTAGGTAATCAAGTATTACAGTACACATCTACAACAGTTATGACATTTTAGCCTGAACAACTGCTTGATTTAGTCCTGTATAACAGCTATATGAGAAGAAAAATACTTGCAGTCAGACATCTGAGATCCCAAGCAACAATTTTCCTCAGAAACTTAAAGAGCAACTCTGTATGTTGAACTGGGAAGCATGGTCACCATCACCAGCTGCCTCAGGAACGACACACACTCTATGAACCAGGTAGTAACTTGATATTTATGCTAAGACAGTGAAGCGCTACAGATTTGAAAAAGATCAGATTCAAATTATATGACACTTGTGATGGAGTCAGCCTGAAACTGCTTAGGCAAAGCAGGCAAGAAAATATTAAAATTTCTTACTTGGAGTTTCTTGCATACAATTTACCTCACTGAAATTAATCTGTGTGTCTACAGTTAAAGGAAGCTACTTCTCAGGAGTTCAGAGGACCTCATACAACACAAGATGCATATTAACAAACAGAAGTAGGATCTTCTGTGAATTTTAACACTGGATTGTCCCCAGACTTCTGTTTAAGTATTTACTTTACTCCTATACATGAACAGTAAGCTTCTGCATGTGGACATACAAATTGCCTGATTTGCAGTTAAATGAACTATAGATGAGAGGCAAGTAGTCCAGGCAAGGAATGGGTCCAAAATATAAAGGTTTCTAGCCTCCGAATGGATCGCTCTTCCGCTGTATTTCTATAAAGTTAAAAGCTTTCTATTGTATTAAATAATTTTACCGTAGCTTGTAACTTCCCCCAAGAGCCCCTTAAGTGTCGAGTGTGAACAGAGAACGTGTATAGTTTCTCGGATAAGGTTATATAGCCTTACCCGTAAGTGATTACCTGTGCAAGTTTTCTGTTTTTTTTTTTACTCTCAGTATACTAAGAGTAGCTCCTGTGCCTTATTTCCTCTGAAACCAATGATTTAAATTAAAAGATCATAGCATGGTATCTAACAGCTTACTCTTTCTACATACAAGCTTCAGCACAGGCTGAAGTCGATAGCATAGGAAAAGCAACTACTAAAAGAAAAGGCTGTGATAAATCACTGCAGCAGAAATCAGAGCTAAAAATGCTGGTTTTGTGTGATTGATTATTTACCATGGATACAAACTAGCAGCTAGATATGAAAGAACCTCAGCCTCACTTTAATCCTTTTGGTTTAAAGCAGAAAAGAACAAAGGCATGATATTCAAAAGGAGCCTTGTACTTACTCTGCTCCCTGTGAGTCAACACACTTTCCTTCAACAGGAAACATTTTTTGGTGGGTTGGGGTGGGTTTTTTTGTTGTTTTTACAATCAGGTCAGAGACTGGACATGTCACTACAGCATGCAGAAAAAATGAGCAGAAAACATTTAAAGGCTTTTTAAAAATTATTTAATAGAACATGAAGCAGCAAGATCCCCTTTCTCAGTAAAAGGTAACCGTACAATGAGAAATTAAGACCTTGAAAAAGCCTTAAGCTTTATTGTGCTTTCTTGTTCCCATCAAAATTGAGAGGTATCTGGCTTAGAATTTGCCGAATGAACCGCTTCATCACAAGAAAACAAAATATAATTTGTCCTTTAGTCTTTATACATGTATCTATAATTTGTCAAAGTTATAATCAAAGTTAGGAAAATATTTTCTTTTTTTTTTTCCTGCCACAGTGGCAATGTTTAGTTTTAATAATTAATATTTAGCCGCTGGAGGTGGGAAGCAATGAAATGCAACAAAGCTGCACATCATAGAGGCATACTTCCATTCTGATTTGAATTTAAGTAAAAGCCTCAACAAAATTAAAGCAGATCAACTGATGAGATCATTCTTCATTCACGTTGTGTTACTCACTTACTAGCTTCCTTTTGGAAAGCCACGCATTGTGATGCCTATCGAAATGACTATCGCAGCTTCCAGAAGAGCCCACAAAGTTAACCCAAATCACCTAGCTCTGAAACTCAATCCTCCATTCTCTTAGTCTAGCTTACACAGAGCAGCTCATTCGCTCCGCCTTAATGACTTCAAGCTTAGTCCCTACCAGGCTGTTTATTACTGCCTGGCAACGTGAATCAACCTCCTTTAGGTGGAGGCTTATTAATAGAGGAGTCCATGCCTGGGAGACCTGTCCTTTTCCGGGCTGCAGTCTCTATTTTTTGCACCAGGTCCACATCCCACCGATGAGTGACAAAACTAATCACGGCTCCAGGCGCCTTGCTTCCAACCCGCCCAACTCGCCCCGCGCGGTGCAGGTAGTCCTGCACGGTGCCTGGGAAGTCATAGTTGACCACTAGCTGCACGCTGCTGGTGTCCAGCCCCCGCGAGGCGAGGTCAGTGCAGACGAGGACAGACACGTCACCCTTCTGGAAGGAGGCAAAGATGCCAGCTCTAGCATCTGCTAACATCTCTCCCTGCAACCTCAGGTGCTTGATTTTGTGATCATCCAGGATATAGCTCAGCCAGTTGACGGTGCTGGCGGTGTTGCAGAAGATGAGAACAGCCCCGCCGGACGCCGGGCGCTCCTTGAGTAGCTGCAGCAGTTCGGGCAGCTTGTCCCGGCCTTTGAGGCGGACAAACTTCTGCTGGACGTGTGGCGGCAGGCGGTGCAGGCTCTGGGTGGTGAGGATGACGAACTTGCCCACGTCGGTGAACTTGCCCAGCATCTGGCTCAGCCCCGTGGGGAAGGTGGCTCCGACCGCCACCACCTGGGCCCTCTCCTCCCCAGGGCCGGCCGGCCCGGGGGCGCCAGCGACCAGGGGAGCGTGCGCCAGGATCTCCTCCAGCGGCTCCGTGAAGGTGCCGTCCATCAGGGCGTCCGCCTC
>VZTV01073677.1:0-23494 GCA_013400875.1 Anhinga rufa | reverse complement strand
CCCCCCCACCTTCCCGCCGAAGGAACGTTCTGGGCGTTTACGAGCAGGGAATCGCACTCCATGGCCACCCCCCGTGGTTTTCTGTTCCAGGCAGCGCCGCAACGGGAATGACGGTGAACAGCCCTCTCTGCTTCAGAGGGAAGAAGATCCTGGCTCCGATGGTGCGAGTGGGAACGTTGCCAATGCGGCTCCTCGCTCTGGACTATGGTGCCGACATCGTGTACTGCGAGGTATGGCGGATGAGGCGGACTTACCTGTTGACGTTATTATTGAGAGAGAAGTATGAAGATACCTTGTTTATTGTAGGACTCTTTCCTTTTACATATATTTTTCATTAGAAAGATGGGGAAGAGGAATCTCTGTGGCTTAAGGCATTTCCCTTTGAGCAGACCTCAAGTTATGGCAAACTGGTATTTTAAGACTGTTCAATAATTTCAATTCATTTCGACAAAACACTCACCATAACAATTTCCTCACATTCTACTCTGTTTGGGGGGTTGTTGGGGGTTTTCTTTGCTTGGTTTTTTTTTTTGAGTAGAGTCATAACATTGAACAAAGTCTTAGACTGACATACCTGGTTACTCGGTTAGTTCTGCTGTGCTAACCCAGAGCATAGAATCATTAAATTTGGAAAAGATCTCTAAGATCATCAAGTCCTACTGTCAGCCCAACCCTACCATGCCTCTTAAACCATGTCCCCAAGTGCTGTGTCTACACAGTTTTTTTGAGCACCCTCAGGGACGGTGACTCCCCCACCTCTCTGGGCAGCCTGTGCCAGGGCCTGACCGCTCTGGCAGGGAAGACATTTTTTATAATATCCAATCTAAACGACCTCTGATGCAGATTGAAGCCGTTTCCTCTTGTCCTATCGCTAGTGACTTGGGAGAAGAGCCTAACCCCCCCTCACCACAGCCTCCTCTCAGGCAGCTGCAGAGAGCGATGAGGGCTCCCCTCAGCCTTGTCTTCTCCAGGCTGAGCCCCCCCAGCTCCCTCAGCCGCCCCCCAGCACACTTGTGCTCCAGACCCTTCCCCAGCTCTGCTGCCCTTCTCTGGACACGCTCCAGCCCCTCCATGTCCTTCTTGTCCTGAGAGGCCCAAACCTGACCCCAGGATTCGCAGTGCGGCCTCACCAGTGCCGAGCACAGGGGCACCATCCCTGCCCGGCTCCTGCTGGCCACACCACCCCTGATATACCTGATACACCCCTGATATACCACCCCTGATATACCCATCACAGTGCTGCTGTCCTTGTTGCCTAACCACTTTTCTTAAAGCTGCTTGAAGTTGAGACAGCAGTTTGCTGCAGATATTATTGGTAGGACTGCTCTGTAACTTAATTAAGGTGCTTAGTCTTCACTGTCCTTGTTGTTGCAGTGCATCAGTATCCCCATTTTCCTTCTCAGTGCTATTATTAGCTCTTCTCAAATGTAGGTACTGGTGTAAGTTACATGACTCAGCTGAGATTTAATACAAAACAAAACACAAAAACAACAAAAAGCAAACAGTAAGAGGTTAAGCATAATGTAAACATGGCTTAAATACTGGCTTTCCTGGAGAATGTTTGATCTGTACCAATAGAACAGGCTGAAATGACCTGTCAGAATGGGACATTTACAATGTTCTCCAGGAATCTTCACAGCCGTTCTCTTGTGAATCAGGTCACTGCCCTTTTTGGGTGAGAAAAAAGGAAAAAGATTTGTTCTCAGAGACACAATATGTTTTTATCTTGGCTACAGCTCACCTTTTGTATCTAGCTTCTAGAATTACAAGTGATATTTAATTAGTTAGATCAGCTCCATGTGAAAGAATAGTTATTGCTGGCTGGATGATTTCAGAAGAAATCTCAAAATTCAGTAGAATGGTTTCTGATGTCTGTCATAAAATTGGGAGTAAAAGTGTTTTTCTTTGACAAACAATTATTAACAGTTTCCCAGTTTATGAGTTATGACCTCTCTGCTTTAAATGGGACTAAGTGAGAATATATATTTTTTCATTCTCAGGGAGGCTAGCTGTAGGTTGTGTATAGAGAAATTACAAGCAGAGAGTTACAAAAGTTAGATGTCTTAAACACTAAAAGCGAGTCAGGCTTCAGAGGGCCTTTGTACTTTTTCAGTATTCCTTATGCTTCTCAGTAGCAGCAAAGAACTGTGTTACTGAGCAGCAACTGGATTTCACTAACCACAGATTTGGCAGGGCCATTCTATAGGAATTTAGTGGAAGATAGTAATACTGTCTTTTTTTTCCCCTCCACATTGCTGTTGAGTGATAGAAGAGTTAAGATGCCTTTGACATAGATTAGTGTTTGCAGTTAGGTATCTGTCTTAATAGATTATATCAGAGAAACTATGCTTTGTAGGTTTGCTTAAGAACTAAAAAGATAATATAAAACAGTGTTTTAGGCAATTATACTGCAGTTGTTTGGCAACAGAACAGCATTAATAACTGCATTTTGTAACTTCATTTTCTGATTTAAACTTTTGCTTTCCAATTCTTTCCCCACAATTCACTCAACTTTTTGGAACTCAGAGCTGTTTCAGAACTTAAAGTGAACCATATCTGATGAGGTGCAATAGTTAAAAACATAAATTAAAAGCACTGCTGATAAGACCTATGATATAACGCAAGCAGATTGAGATTAGCCTAATTTATTGGACATTTATCCCTTACCTGTAAATCAGAGGTTCTTAAACCTTGTCTTACTTGGTAAAATAAAGAGTCTATAGTAGGCTAAACTTCTCCAGATAACTAACACTATAGCATGGTAGTGGGTTTTCTCAATTTATAGAGCAGTTGGATTAACAGCTGCATATTTATTTCAGCAGCTAACAAGTTATATTGGCTCAAGCTGTAGCCCTTTGTCAATTAAAGGCAGTCGGTTTGTCTTAAAGCTCACATATAATCAAATTAATGAAATGCATATGAGAAAAGATATCAAATAGTGTCCTTAATAAATTGAATTGCATAATTCTGCAGTTAAGCTAATATATGTAGATTGAGGTTCTTCTAAAAGAAAACCATAAATTCTAGAAGAACAGTGACTGTATTTTAGGTTCTTCAGTAAAGGTCAACACAAAGCTTCATTTTGTCTTTTAACTAATGTAGAAAACCATTAAACGTCAGGATTACAGTAAAGAAGTTTTTTAAGCCTAATACTGCTGTTTTGTTTATCTATGTGTTCGGCCAGTACGAATCTACATTGGTTCTTGAGGTGGTCTGTTACTAAAGCATTATGTTATTTTCCCCTTCCACTCCAGGTGGTTCATTCTGCTTTGTGTCTAGCTTGCTGGATAGATATTTGAACAAAATGGTTCTTCTAGAACTATGTAGCGTACCATGTTCATATGTTCTGTTAATATTTTGAAACTTCAGTTGAGGATGTTGTATAGTTAAACTCTTGTTTTCATTTGCATTTTTTTTTATTTTGTATCTCTAGATAGTTATTCTTAATAAATCTTAATAAAACAGGCAACTGTTGAGAGCTGGGTCGCTTAAACACTTCAACTCATTGAGATATTTTTATTTCTTCTCAGGAGCTGATTGACATAAAGATGCTGCAGTGTAAGAGGGTTATAAATGGCAAGTATAGCATTTTGTTAATATTTTGAAGCATTTTTTTTCTAGTTAAAAGATAATTATTTCTCTGAAGTAATTTTATAGTGCTTACAATGAAGTATCAATGCATATAATATCTTTAAACGGTGTCTAGGGACTTAAAATAAGTTTTTGAAGCTCTGCCTTATACCCGTCTGCTGCTCTCCAATTTCAAACTTTCAGTTTCCCTTCCTAAGGCATTTCAATGGGTCAATCGGTGTCCCTCAGGAAAACCACAAAACATTTTAGGAGGAGAGGGCTAATGTATTAGTAATGGACAGTTTGTTATTCTTTTTAGGGCATTAGCAGAAGGTCTTTCTCCACCATTGACTTAATTTATTGCAAGGATTCAATGAGTTTTCTCTTTCTTTGACAGAGGTCAGGTCACTGGCTATACAGGTATAGGCCTTCTAAAGCGAAAGACTTTAAAATTCTAGCTCCTGGGATTATGTCTTTCTCTTTTTATTAAGAAAAATGGGCTCAGTGTTGGAAATCCATTAGTAATGTTTCAGCATTGTGCTTCCTGGCAGCAGGTGAAAGAAACTAGTAGCTGGAATAGACAGGACATTCAAGTTCCAGTGTGTTGTTTAAAACCTTAAAGCTTTTAGTTCTATGTGGGTTAAAAAGACAAATAATAATACTGTGATTAACAGATAACCCTCCTCAATTCTGTATGTACATGCTGGCTTCAGCCTCTCATTCTCTACTGCCTTCGTATGCTATTAAAGAATAAACAGTAAAAAACTCTTGTTTGGGGGTTTTGTGGTTTGTGGGTTTTTTTTGTTCCCCAGAAATGTTACATGTGTAATATAAAATCTAATTTCCTGAGCAAAACTACTAATATTAGTTACAAAGCCTTTTAATTTTTCAAGAAAAGTTTGATAGTGTCCAAGAAACAAATTCAGAGACAGTTTCCAATAATGAGTCTTTTTAAACGTTAGCTGTTTGTGACATTGTAATATGCACACCTTTTAGTCTACTGCAGTAAGGAAGCAAGACATACAAGATCTCACTGTTTATTGTTCTTTTATTAAATTGAGGTCCATGGGCTAGATTGGGCCTAACATGATTTTCATGGACAAGTTGTTGAAAAGACGTCTTTGAAACCTCCCCAGCTGAGTGGCAGGAGAAACAGTTGTTTGTAGTGCCCCTGTTGGGGAACAGAAGTCCACTACAAATATATTTTCGCCTCCTGACCCTTCCCAAAAGTAGTACTGTTGGGTTCATTCTGGCTGATGAATCATTAGACTTGTTCTGGTGCTTGTGCTTGCCCAAGAAACAGGCTGGGGAATGATCAGAGAATACTACGAAAGGGAAACAGCAATGTGCAAGAAATGTACTGCAAGGACATATAGGAGGTAGGGTGCCGTTAGTTCTGCTGTTCATGGAAGACTTATTTGATAGCATTTCATTTATACGCAAGTTATATAGTCATATGACTTTATGATTATGTTTGTATATCATTTTTGTCTGTTTTATCTGCTTCTCATTTCGTATAGAAGTACTTGAGACAGTGGACTTCGTTGCACCTAATGAAAGAGTTGTTTTCAGAACTTGTGAAAGGGAGAGGCACCGTGTTGTCTTTCAAATGGTAAGAAACCAACCGCAGGTACTCTTCTAATAACAGCATAGTTAAACAAGGTAGTGCTAGTAACATTGAGCGAAGTCTAAAGCAGCTCTCTATTGCAGACTGTCAATTTCTTGATGCTTCAGTGGATGTAAAATTTCGCACCAAACGTGCTGCGGAATTTCTAATCTGTTGGTACGCGTGCAGTCAAGATGTTACTTTAGAAACTCTCTGTACAGCTGTTTTCAGAAGAGGTGATTAAGATTAATTCTGAGCTCTAGGACAGCAGCTTGTATATTTTATATATTTCCAAATGTATAGATACCAAAACCAAATTATGCTGATGTTTGGTCAGTCTTGCATTGTCCAGTGAATAGCCTCACTGTTTACTGAGAGCATTAGTGTGTGCGTGAACATTGCACAAAGGGATTAAAGGCTGCTGCAGGGAAAAAGGTAGTAACTTGTTCTTTGAGACCACTCTGTAGGACAAGAGATGATAGGTGTTGGAGGGAGGGAGAACTGTGGACTGCATTAGATATTGAAAAAGACCTTTTTCAGTAGTAATGATAGTCCTGGAATAGGTTGCTTGTAGAACTGTTATTAGTGGAGCTTCTTAAGAACATGAGAAATAAATGTCTAATGGTGATGGGCTAAGAACATTTGATACTGCTGTGGGTTAAGAGAGTGGACAGACCTCTCTGGATCCCTTTTTGCATCACCTTTTGTCATTCAACAGCTGACTTAGTACATGCTTTAGCTAAATGTTGTAGTTGTCCATTGTGCTGTGAATGGGTCTCCATCACTTTGTACTAAATGTTTAGAGCAAATACAGTTATACACATGTGCAAGTGAGCACTTTTTTAACAAATTCGATGATATTTTATAATTGTAAATCCTCTTGTTTTACCAACAGGGTTCAGCAGATGCTGAAAGAGCCCTGGCAGTAGCTAAGCTTGTGTAAGTCATCTTCTCTCACCCCCTTCACGCCATTGGTTTGTTTGGGTTTTTTTTGTACAGAGGAATTATCGTGGAAGACAATTTTTTATGATTGAGCGGGTCAAGGTAGGTCTGATAGGACCAGGAAAAGGTCTGTAGGAGCTGCACAGTAAAGTGTAGCATCTCAAAAGGCCAGTGGTATAACGGTGTAACTGCAACTTCTATTTAAAATAGTTCTTGCTCAAAACGGCAGCTGCATAAGTTCTGTACTGGGATTGATGGCTTTTTGCTAGTGCAGTAAGTGCACTTTCCATGATCTCTCAATATGAAATTTCCCTGGGTATTGCACAGCTGCAAGTAAGACCAATACGCCTGAAAATGTCCCCTATTGTCTGTGTTTTGAAGAACCCAATGAAATACTGTGCAGGAATGAAAAGTGTGTCTCAAACCTTTTTAAAAGGTGTTTTTAAGCCTCCACTTTAAATAGATGGAAGTTTCAAGAGGACTTGCTTTAGTGACAGTGGTGGATATACTTTATATATACTTAATCCTATATAAGCATATTTCAGATGAGTATTTGCAGCTTCTGCACAACACAGGTCATTGAAACCTGTGGACAGTCTGATATTCAGACCGCTGTTAAAATAAGTATGTAACTTATAAGCGAGAAGCTAAAAATTCAGAAGTTCAAATAAAAACTTAACCTTAAATTCTCACTTAAGCCTTAATGATGATGGAAAAAGTCTCCTGGAAAGATGTCTGTTTCCTGATTCTTGTTCTAATATGCTGAAAAATATTTTAATTGTTTCTTTCTCCTCTCTTTCAGAGAAAGTGATGTAGCTGGTATTGATATCAACATGGGATGCCCAAAAGAATATTCTACTAAGGCAAGTGGGTTTTGATTACCCTTAAATAAGCATTTTCTTTCTTATAGGTGTGGAGTGCAGAATACCTGTTCTGGTTTTCTGGGCTGAACAAATTCAAGCAGTAAAATTTTCATGCAGATATACTTGAGTTTATTTTTTTGTGGTAAACAAGAGTCTTGAAGGTGTAGTGGCCCTGATATAGTAAAATAACATAGTCTATTAGAAACCTCACTTAAGAATAGGTTTGGTCATGTAATTATACATATCATATCCTTAAGTGGGTAAGCATATATGAAGTTTGTAAGCTCAGGTTAGTGTGGACTTGTACCACTGAGCAAGTGGTGATTGTATTTTCTGTCAAGACAACCACTGAATATTGAGAAAAACGTAGTGAGGTTGTTAAATTGTATTATTGTACAAAATTAAAACTAAAGTTATTTAGAATTCTGAAAATTCTGGCAGGCTATGTTGTATCTTGCACTTAAAAGTAAATTCTGTAAGGCAGGATAAAATAAAGTGGGTTGTGGTTTGGTTGGTTGGGTTTTTTTGTGTTGGTTTCCTGAGGTCACCAATTTGTTGGATGAGTGAAATATGTTTGTCTTATCCTTAGAGAAAATAGGAATGACAGTTTGTCATCTGAGCAAGTAAACATTCACAACTTAGCAATGCTGAGTTCAACTATTGGTCAGTTTTAAGTGGAAGGAGGGTGGGTCAGTTAAAACTTGATTATTTTTTTAATTTTTTTTTTGGTAGGCACATGCAATGCAATATTAAACTAGTCCTCTATCATCAGTGACTAAAACAGAGTAGTCAGACTGTTAGCACTGTTAAGCCAGTTCATGTATAAATGAAGTATGAATAAATAAGAGCACGGAGCTCCATTTTGATGTCAGATGTTCATGTGGAATAGATAAGAGAAATTTTGCACTTATCGTCAAAGAAAAAGAACTTCAACTTGGAAGACTTAAAACATCATTACAGGGAAGAAGCCTGGCTGTTGCATTTAAACTTTCTATCCTCTAGTCTTTGTAGTATTGGCATTTTTAGCATTTGGAGCAAGTTCTCTGCCATGTGAAGCTGTAATGCTTCATCCTTTAAATAGTAAAAACAATATATCCACATAGGCAGTACTTTGACTTCCTAAATTCTGTGTTATCGGTCTTCACATCTGGAAGCTTTTTACTGGCGTTTTACTAAAGAAAGAGCACAAATGTAAATGGTAACCTGAAATCTGCCCTAATTCTTGGTATCAGCCTAAGCTTTTATAGAGCTTATGTATTTTCTGTTGTCAAACCAAGTTGCCTGTGGACCAAGTAAAATTCTTTTTTTCCCCCTCTCTCCTTTCACAGTAGAAAAACATAGAATTCTGTGGCAGTTTATTGTATCTGGTGCATAAATACATAGCCAGTTGAAATGACATCTGGTGCATGAAAGCAATGTTGTTAAAATGGTGAATAGTAAAGGCCAAAGCTGGCACTGCCAAACACGCCTGTACCTTGCATGATGCCATGACATCATACAGACTACTCCACATAAGTATATCATCCTCCTTTCTCAGTTTTTCAGCCAAGAGAAAAGAATGCTTTGTCTAAATCAATTTATTTTCCATTAATGGAGTGTGTCTTTTGATAAAACTACTTGAAAGGGAAAAGGGTTTATTTTAGACCACATTGCCTTAAAGAAATTAAAGGACAGGCTACCTCCTGGAGTTAGGAACTGCAGAACCACAGGGCCCTAATGACTGTACATAGAGTTTATAATAGAGGGCTGATGTTTTTCCATCACAAAGATTGCTTTTTCTTTGGAGTGTGTGAGGTGTGTAAGAATGTTGGACACCTTTCAGGTGTGTAGTGTCTTCACTTTAATAGTTTATAGTGTTTCAGCCTGGATCTGACAATGGTCAATGTTGAAAGTACCAGGCAATGGTGCAAGAAAGGCATAGGATGGACCAATTTATAGGGGGAATTTTTTGTTTCACTGCTGCTTGGTTTTGTAGGTTGGCTAGCACTCTGAAGAATAATTACTTAAATTCTTCTAATATATTCCATCTGACTTGTGAATAATTTTACCCATATATGTTTCTAGGGTTTTTCTGGTTTAATCCCATTAACTTTTTTGTTTCAATGATAGCTTATGAAAGTGACGAGGTAAGTGAGGTATGGTGAAAAGAAATATTT
Organism: Anhinga rufa; assembly: GCA_013400875.1. Lineage (NCBI taxonomy): Eukaryota > Metazoa > Chordata > Aves > Suliformes > Anhingidae > Anhinga > Anhinga rufa. Next base: position 14,357 of record VZTV01073677.1, on the reverse strand, counting down.
CCTAATCTTTTAAACTCAAATTTTAATTTCTTCTGTTCTGGAGCCTTTTTATTTATGTATTTAGACTGTGTTGTTTCTGAACTTCCTCTGTTTTTCTGCTAACTGTAGGCATGTTGAGGACATGTCACTAAACTCATAAGGGTCTTGATGATATTTCCTGTAATGTTTTCTTTAGCCTTTATTTCTTTCTTCTTTATTATAAACAATTACATGGAAGACTATTTTATCCTTCCACAGAATTATAAGTAAGAACAAAACACCAAAACATCCACCATGTACTAGGATGAAAGATCAAAAATTCAAATCACAGAATCATAGAATGGTTTGGGTTGGAAGGGACCTTTAGAGGCCATCCAGTCCAACCCCCCTGCAGTGAGCAGGGACAGCCCCAACTAGCCCAGGTGGCTCAGAGCCCCGTCCAGCCTGACCTGGAATGTCTCCAGGGATGGGGCATCAACCACCTCTCTGGGCAACCTGGGCCAGTGTCGCACCACTCTCATTGTAAAAAACTTCTTCCTTATATCCAGTCTAAATCTCCCCTCTTTCAGTTTAAAACCATTACCCCTTCTCCTGTCACAACAGGCCTGCTGAAAAGTCTGTCCCCATCTTTCTTAGAAGCTCACTTTAAGTACTGGAAGGCTGCAATAAGGTCTCCCCGCAGCCTTCTCTTCTCCAGGCTGAACAACCCCAGCTCTCTCAGCCTGTCTCCATAGCAGAGGTGCTCCAGCCCCTGATCACCTCCGTGGCCTCCTCTGGCCCCGCTCCAGCAGGTCCATGTCCTGTCTGTGCTGGGGGCTCCAGAGCTGGACGCAGCGCTGCAGGGGGGTCTCACCCGAGCGGGGCAGAGGGGCAGAATCCCCTCCCTCGCCCTGTTGGCCACAAATACTGGTGAATGGTTATTGTCTGACAGTAGTTTTAGGTCAAAAAAGTTCATACATTTTTGAACTTATTTCTTATGTCTGCCTGTTGGCCTCTAGATCTATGTATGCAGTTGAGATACTGCAGAAAGTACAGGTAAAATATTAAATTATTGAAGTGTTCAGTATAGCCACTTAATTTGCCTTCACCTGTTTTTCTAAATGTAGTGTGTAGACAGAAACTACTCATACCAAGACCTCTCAAACATGGTGTATAATGTTAAAATAATAAATCTGTTCAGCTGTCACTTAATCAGTAGAAACCAGATGATTACGGTTGCTAAAAATGGCTTTTTGAAATCCTGTCTGCTCCATAAAGTAATGGGGGCAAGTTGGTGCCCTGCATTAGTGATACGGTTCTAGGAAATGTGTTTCACCGAAGTGTTCACTAATGCTCCTGTGTTTTAGATTTTGCCATTTTCTCCCTGTCCCCTTTTCTCCCCCGGCCTTTTTCCCCCCCTTCTTAATATAACATTGTACTCTTGCTGTGGTCTGCTATTAGGCAAAATAATTGAGTTGAAAAAATGTGTTTGCCTAGTGTATAACAGTTTCTGTATATTTTCCCAGGGAGGTATGGGAGCAGCACTGCTATCTGATCCTGACAAAATAGAGTCTGTAAGTATCATTTTGTGGGTCTGAACTGCTTTGGAAAGTGTTAGGCACTGTGCTCTACTGGAAGCAGGAACGAATGCCTAAAAGACAAATTTGTAAAAGCTAGAGTGGAATAATCAATTTTGAATACCGAAATTAAGGTTGAGTAAATATTCCTGATGTGGTTCTCCTTGTCATTGTCTGGACTATAAAATTGCCACCTTCTTCCTTTTCAGTTTTAAGTCTTTCACAAAGTGGTGCTATATTTGCAGAGGGAGGAGTTTTATGTGCATATGTGTGCCCAGACGTTGCTCTGGGTTTCCAGGAACATTCTTAGCGTATAGTTTATTTTCTTTCTGTTTAAAGACCTGATTCTTCATAGTTCAGATGAGTTGACTATGAACTTTGTCTTGCTTCCCCTTAGCTTTTAGTCACTCACTATATCCTTCAGAGTTCTTGAGGGCAATTCTAGTTTCCAATTCACCTCTCACTAGTAACTGAATTGTGGTACAAAGTTATTTGTGCCTTGTACTATCAAAAGTATGCAGATCTGGACAAAACAGAAATGCCAAAAGCATTGCTCTGCCTTTTTCTATGTGGCTTTTGTGTGTTCTTTGTTTTAAGGGTTCTTTGATGTAGGTCAGTCTTTTGAAGATTTCTCTCTGCACGACTCTTTCTGAATGATAGCCAAGTGTCTTTCTGATCCCTGCAGTTCATGCCTTTTCCTTCTGTCTAAAATGGGTGTTGAGTCAGTCTTTCTTTTGTAAATCCTTCCTCTTATGGTGATAACACCATTTAGCTTTGTAGACTAGTAGGACTTCTACAGTTTCAACAAGCTGATCCATTGCTTAGTTACTATTGCTTGTAATCTCAGACATGAAAACAGGTTGTTCGGCATCATTTATTTCATTCTCTGAGGACTTGCCATTAGAAAGGCATGTCATCAAATTTATGACCACGATGGAGTGTTAGCCTTTTTGCCAAATGTAAGAATCTCTTGGTGTCAAGAGCCACAGTGTTAGCCAAGCTGTGTAAACTGACCGTTCAGCAACGGGAAGTGTTAACTGTGCCAAAGCAAGAGTTTAAATGGAATAGACTGAACCTATTACTCTCTCTTTCATTAGCTGATGGGAAAAGCAAAAGTACAAGTGATCCAGTCTTATCTCAAAACATTTTTAGAGAAGGTTGGTATCTGTCTCGATTTTTTTTCAAAAGAGAAAGCAGAATCAGATAAGTGTTGTTACCTCCAGAAAGTCGTCTAACAACACAGGCAACAGAACTGGAACCAGAACCCAATTTTTTGAGGCCTATATGCTGTTCCATGAATTAGGTAAAGTGGGTGATACTATACAGAAATAAATTGTAATTTATGAAGCATGAGGTGGTGAAGGCTGAAAGAAAAATATTTAGGAATGGGAATTGAGAGGAAAGTGTTTTAGCAGGCCAGAAGTAAATCTGGCAGAAATACTTCTCGTAGGAGTGAGAGGAAGTTGTAAATATGATTGCTAACAGCTTCCCTTCCCCTCTACAAGCATTACATTTTGTTTTGGTCTTCAGAAGAGCTGGAAACTTGATGTTCAAAAATTTACAATTGTTCTTTTCAATTTAAGATGTTAATAGGCAGCAAACTCTTAGGCATGAAAATTACTCTTAGCCAACTGCAAAGGCTTATAGCCTGCAAAAGACATCAGAAGTTACAGCTCCAAGTCAAGCTTTCCATATGATTAAAAAGTGTAGGATTTGGTTCTCACAGCCTTAATGAGGCTGACATTGAAAACTTGCAAGGTTTGCTTATGATGCTGTTGTAAGAAAAATATTACAGTGATAATGTTTGGAAAATTATGTCATTTCAGTTTGATTTGTGTGCAAAAAATAATACAAATTAAAAATACTAAAGAGAGGGGGTTTTTAGATTATTTTCTTGGATCTTACTGTTATTTGAGAGAACACTACTGAGGAAAGATTTGATTAGGCAGTGCAAGGTGACACTAATTACTTGCCAGCTGTTCTAAGAACTTGAGTGTGCTGGCTATAACGGCTCATTTCTGTATTGCGAACCTAATAAGTGCAGTAACATTAAACATTATTCAAGTTTCATAGTCTGCACAGCTCTGAAAGAAATAATTTACCTGCAGTTCCAGCCATGTTGTACAAGGGAATTGTACTCAGAAAAACATGCATGATAATATCTCAAAAAAAAAAAAAAAGTTTAAAACCAAGTATTTTTCTGATCACAGCCAGGATCATCTGGTTTCCACTCTTTTATTTAGAGAGCTGTTGGATTTCTGGTACCATTTATTGTATAGTCACACAGTGATTTTAATATGTATGGGCCATTATGTGGCCCTTTTAAGTATGGTCTGTTGGACGTAAATTCAGCCTGTGAAAACGAGATTATTTCTGTAGTTCAGTTCTTAAATGGTTAAACTAACTGCTGCTCATTCATCTGCTTATTCTGAGTTTGTTTTAATGAATAAAATATGCCTTAAGTGTGGAAATCAGTTTACAATTTTTGTTTTCTTTTAGAAGATTCAATGATGTTGCTTGATATTTTCCTCTTTTTTTTCCATTTTGAAGACTTTCTTCTCTTTTAAAAAAAATCTCTTTTAAGGGAATGTTTTCATTTAATTTTCATAAGAAACTCACAATTCGAATATAAGAAGACTGTGAAAACAGTTGCATGAAGATGAAAAACCTTTGTACTTTATTTTGAAATGATCAGTTTACTAAAAGCGGTGTTGAAACTCCATCAGCAGTTAATTGCTCAGTGAAAGTCCAGTTAAAATCAAAAAAGAAGTGGAAATAAAAATGGCTTAGACTAGAAATAGGTTTATATATCTATCAGATAAAATTATATACTCAATTACAGACTGCATGTGTATGTCTAGCATCTAAGATTCTTTATAGAGGAACAGTAACTAACATTACATTGTTCTAATTTCTTTGTATCTTTATTAATGTCACTGTCGTGATCAGTTTTGTCTTCTTTTTTTCCAGATATTGACTACTCTTGTTAAAGGGATTTGTAAACCAGTAACCTGCAAAATCCGCATTTTGCCCTCAGTAAGAACATAAACCATTATGCTAAAGTGTTTAGTAGTTGTTTTAATGCTCTGATTTAAAATCAATTAGAATATATGGCATTCTAATGTGTTGGCATTTTACACCTGTTATTGTGAATTAGCACTTGGAATTATAATTTCTGTTCAGGATGCTGTCATGACCTGAAGGGTTATCTGACCTGCGGTTGTACAGAGATGGTGATTTGTGGGTTCATTGGATTCCATGATACACAAGGACACAGGCTTTTATCCTCTAAATTTCTCAACTTTATTGCAGATTACCACAAATATCACTGTGGCAAATATACCTATGATTAGTAAAGCAAGATATAGATATAGATATATCCATTTCAAGCTATTAGAAATTGTTAGTAGCAACAATCAATAGAGTAACAGCAATGATTAATATGGCAGCAATCAATTATAGCAACAATCATTAACAGCAACAACCACATAGGTATATACTATTGCAAGTTACTACAAACATTGCTAGTAAAGCAAACTTATCAATAATATAACAGCAGATGTGGTAGATTATTATTATTGTTGTTGTTATTATTATTATTATCATTATCATCATCATTATATGCATGTATGTATGTATGTTCATAGTAATAATACTGGTATCAGGTGTATTAGACGGTTCTTAGAAGGGGGCCAAACCATCCCAGACGGAAGGACAAACTGATCCTAGAAGTAGGAAGATGAACTGAACCAACCCCAAAAGTAGGCCCAGAGGGGCACCAGTAAAATAACAGGCAGAGACTCACTCCAAAGATGATCTGTGTCCTGAAGTTTGGAGCCAGCCAGGCATCCCTGGCAAGAGTCCCAAGATCTTGATGAAACTTCGTGCGGAGAGCTCAACCTACTGAGGAAAAGGAAAAGTATGTGCAGCATGGGAAGTTCTCAGAGAGAGAGAAGCTCCATTTTGGATAAAAATTAAGTCATTTTTATGTCCTGGAGACACAAAAGGGTGTAGGAAACCACCCCTCAAGCAGCCAGTAGATGCTGTTAATTCCTGTTTTTCACCTGGAGCGGCCAGGTTCTGTTCTTTCAGACCAATTTTTATTTTTTCCAGATTCTTTTACTGTTCTTGCAGTTAGAATAGCCAGTGGCAGTTACAGATTCGTTCTTTCTCAGGATGTTTTTCCCCTTCTCCAGACTGTGTTTTACCTTTTCAGATGAGAAGTTGCTGATACGGTTCCTTGGTTTTGCACTTAGCAATGGTATCTCAGGATGTTGCTGGTTTCTAGGTACCCAGCTGTGCTTACCAGGGATACTTCTGGTTCGCAGGCCTAGTTCCCAGGCTAACAATTTTCAGGCTGGCAGGCATTTTCTTTCTCAGTATTTTTCAGAAGATATTTTCTTCTGTTCAGTAGTTTTCCCCTTTGAACCAAGTTGCCTTTCTGGCTGCTGACATCAGATGCCTAACTGGCCCCAAAACTGAGCCCTGGGGAACCCCTCTCGTGACTGGCCACCGGCTGGATTTAGCTCCGTTCACCACAACTCTCTGGGCTCGGCCATCCAGCCAGTTTTTTACCTAGCGAAGAGTACGCCTGTCCAAGCCGTGAGCTGACAGCTTCTCTAGGAGGATGCTGTGGGAGATGGTGTTGAAGGCTTTGCTAAAGTCTGGGTAGACAACATCCACAGCCTCTCCCTCATCCCCATGGCAGGTCACCTGGTCGCAGAAGGAGATCAGGTTGGGCAGGCAGGACCTGCCTTTCATGAACCCGTGCTGGCTGGGCCTGATCCCCTGGTTGTCCTGCCCTTGCCTAGTGAGCTCACTCAAGATGAACCGCTCCTCTATCTTCCCTGGAACCGAGGTCAGGCTGACTGGCCTGTAGTTCCCCGGATCCTCCTTCCGGCCCTTCCTGTAGATGGGCGTCACATCGGCAAGCCTCCAGTCGTCAAATGCCAAATGCGGCATTGACTGAGAGTAACATCATGTGTACGTAAGCACAGTGTGATGGACTTTGAATTTCTTGACAGCGTACTTGAGGTTTTAATCTCAAGAGGGGAAGACCAAGCCCTAATGTTGCTTCTCCAACTTCCAACATCCCTGTTAACAATGAACATTTCACTAATGAAATTGTGTTTACAAAAGAAACTGCCTGTGCTCTATAAACTACTCGTGTTCTACACCGCAAGGAAATTTTGCATTACTTGAGTCCTTATTTACTGTACGGGCAATGACAGCAATAAATACTACAAATGATACCTGAATTAAAACTACTTCTGCAGCCTTTTAGAAGCTCTTTAATAGATTGAAGCACTGCAATTGCTAGCAACTATTAAGAATGTAGTGAAAATACATAAGTTCTTTTTTCCTTTTTTACAGCTGTAATTTCCTTACTGGATTTTATTTTTTTTCAGTTGAATTCCCTACATATTTTTAAACCCACAGGAGATTATGTGCGTTCTCTTTTAATGACTGATTATTTTGCAAATGTGTATTTAATTACCTGCCTAGATAGTGTGATTGCATATGACCTGGATAGATATTTCTGTAGGTGGCTGAACTGTAACTGAGCTAGCTGTTGTTCAAAAGTCATTTGCATGTGTACTTAAAATGATTAAATGAAACAAATGAAGCCTGTGTGAAAAGAATCAGTAACTCTGTGTAAGATCACTTTGGTTTTGAAGTACTGAAGTATTAAATCAAAGAACTGGCACTTCTCCTGTCTATTTTCTACAACTGTCCTAGAGCTTCTTCGTTTTTGTTTCAAGCTGCTTTTGTGTAACATGTCATCCATCAGAACAGCAGGTGAGCTTCTGTCTCTGTGTCCGTGCCAGCTGGTAGATGTTGCATTTTTCAGAGACTGAATGTGCTATTTTTGTGATGAGCCACAGATCATTCTCCAGCTTTTGAAAAGAAAATTGGCCTTTTTTCTTTTTCTCCCTTTCCCCAAAGCTGTATGAGACAGGCTAATGCAGCAGTGTGCGAAACGTCTTTCTGCCTTTTAATAGCATCTTATCTCTTTGAAGATATACTGGGAGCTTCCCCTTTTCCCTTGTATTATTTGATTCGTGGGTCAAGTACGAATAGCATTAGAATTCTTTAGATACTAGTTCACTTTTTTAAGACACATCTGAGAGGAATATTTATGGATGATTTATAGATGATCGCATGTTACGTTGATTTCGGAAGACATCCTCTTATTAAGATTCATTTTAATTGCAATTTACAGAGTAGTCATTAGAGAGGTCTTGCTAATCAAGTGTTTTGTATAATTTTCAAGTGACAGTCTAAAAACCTGTTAGAAAACGCTCTCCTACTACAGAGTGTGTTGTGTTACCTGGTTTGAGAAAGTTTGTGATCTAGAGTTTCAAGGAAGTATTGAAAATGGGTTCTAATTTTTGCCATAATATGTAGTTATTTAATGGAAGTATCTGTTAAATGGTTATGCATGTTGGGAGTTTGTGTTGAAATACAAGAATCGTATCCATCTTGATGAAAGAAAAGACTTCCAACATTTGTTTGTACAATGATCACATGGTAGTTATTCTTTTTTCTTTGAACTAAAATTATGTCGTTCTCTCTTCTCCCTCAGGTTGAGGATACTGTTAATCTGGTAAAGAGAATAGAAAAAACGGGTATTGCTGCCATTGCAGTCCATGGAAGGTAAATCGGTTTTAGGCAAGAGAGACTTAGATTTTTATTTTTTTTTAGTTTGATGGAGAAGGTAGCACAGTAAGATTTCTCTACATGAAATATGTGGTTCTGATTTCAACTGTTAACTAAATTGGTGTTGTAGAAAATAAGGCCAGTGATTAGGGAATTGAACCACTTGTGGCTATTTTTCTAAAATTTTTGTCTTAAAGACCAAATAAAACTAAAAGTATCTTGCATACTCTGTATCCAAAAAATGCTGCTTATCTGGATATGGAATTACAGTAACAATGTTTTAAAATGTATTTGATATGGCATAATTCTCCTGTGTTAAAAAAAAAAGGGGGGGAAATGACATCGAATATATAAACTAAATGAGCGGAAATAAGTATGTCCCAATAATCCTTGAGGCATGTCTACGGTGATTCAGGTATCTACAAATTCCATAGGAAATCTTTGGTCTTGCCTTTTTTGTTTGTTGGAAAGGAAGAAGGAGGAGAGGCCTCAGCACCCTGTCCACTGTGATGTGATTAAAGCCATATCTGAAGCAGTCTCCATTCCAGTAATAGCAAAGTAAGTTGGACTAATTAGCTCATTATTGCAAGATGCCTGTACCTAACTTAAGATTTGCAAGTGCAGGAAGAAGATCCTTCATGTTGAGTGAGTACAATGTTACCTGTTACCAAAGATCAAATCTGAATAGAGGTAGCAGTGACAGAAGTTGGTCGTATGAAATATCATCATAACTCAGTTTTTAGTTTAAAAATTCCATGTATTTTTAAAAAAAGTATTGCTTTTGTCTGTCACAATCCATCCTATGCATGTTGTTTCTGATTGCATCCAGCATTTGAATTCTCTACACTTTTAAGCCCTGTGCAGTGATTGGTTTTAACCCTACCACTATGTGTCTTGGACACTTGCACACTAGAGATGACCTGTCCCGCTGCTCAAAAACTGTGGCCTCCCATTTTCCCTAAGACCGCCTTAGTCTCCAAGACGTACGGGCACAATCCCACTGAATCTGTCTGCTTGTATTGATAGATCCTTCAGTAACTCTGATAGTAAAATAAGAAACTCAGTCTTAGAAAAATTTAGTTACAAACAGGTAAGTTTTAAGAGCAATTTTGGAGGTAATGAAAAAGTATCAAACTGTTGTGAATTTTAGCTGTTCTGCCTGACCAACATCTTTAGATATTTCACCTCTTCATGAGTAGTGGTAGAATATACTTGTCCAGAGAAGCAGTGTCTTTAAATGAAGTTCTCCCTTCATTGATCTTGAGTTTTCATCCAGAAGCTGCATCTCTGCAAACCATATACTTAGATGAGGAATTTGAGAACTATTTTCCTGTTCACACTTCTATGTAGAAAATACATTAAAAGTCACAGTTTTTGTAGTTAGAAAACCTGTTTCTGTACTGGACAAAGGAAATATTTGGTGCTGATAATATTTGTTGATCTAATTTTCAGTAGTTCACCCCCTTTCTGGTTTTCAGAATAAATTTTTAAACAATATGGAGTTAAAAAGCCAAGCAAAATTCACATTGTGCATTGCCATGAAGCCTTTGTTCGGTTTTATGCATGTCACAGAACTGTATGAATACTTTCTGTGATGTAGAAGTGTGCAATTAAGATATAAAAATACCAGAGGTTTATTGCTGATAAATTGCTTCCAATTAATCCTTATATCAATTTATTTCTTTGCAACTGTCCCAACATCCTGAACTAACCTTAACATTCCTATTTGTTTTTCTGTGGTTTCTCTGAAAATGATATGATCTTTGTTTTAAATCCACTTACTGAAACTTTTTCCTCTCTAAAGAAATGTAAATATGCAACTTGGAATCCTGCTTATTAAATACAGTTGATCCATGATACTTGATCCCTGCTGTAACTTACTTGGTTAGTATTTTGAGAATTTTAACCACTTAAAAGCTCAAGCTTAGTGAGGAAATATACAGGAATGAATAAAAGGAAGTAGACTGGTGCTAAAAAAAAGCAAGAAACTTGAATTGGTACTATGATTTCTAGATTATGTTTATGGAATAATCTTTCCTAAGTGCAGGAAGCTTGCTTGTGTTGTCATCACAATATAAATGTCTGGTTTTAAAGTAATTTATCTTCTCTAGTTTCAATCTTGAATTTGACAGTGTTTTTACTTTTGAAAGGATATGTTCTTATGTTATATAGTTCAACAGTCCAACTTCTATTTTACATTTAAAAGATGTGAAGGGAATCCTTAAGAGAAAGAAAAGGTGTTTTAAATGTTCTTTTTGCTTACTAACAAGTCTGACTTGCTAACTTGAAAGCAGAGGCAGTACAATAGAAGCAGTGCAACCTTCTTTTACCTTTAATGTGCTTTGTGACTGATCCAGAAGTACTACTTGTAGTACCCTCCATAAGTTACTGCCAGAGTGAAAATGGAATGATGCTGCCCGTACTTAACTTGTTTTCAGTGTCACTTGTGCCAACACAATTAGTATGCAGATGAAGGTTATAGAACTAGCAATTACAAGGTATCATTTAAAACAATGCAGAAGTGATTCTTTGTGAGCTGTATCCATTAAGAACTGTGTGAAAGCACACAGTTTGTGTAAAACAGGAACTGTATTCGTTCTTCATAAAAACAGTCTTCCATTTTTAAGAGAAGTATGCAGATAATTAAAAATAGTATGTATAACCGGTATTTTAATGAGCCACTGCTAATAAAACTTTTGGATCTATTTATTCTCATAGATTTGAGACAATATCCTAAATAGACTCTGCCACCATTAATAATGTAATATCACATTGAAACTACAAGGCTGTGTTAAAGTACAAGTAATTGCAAATAACACGTTCATGATTATACCAGTTATGTTACTTTTTAGTGGAGGATCTCATGACTTCATCAAAGAATATGCGGACATTGAGACCTTCCAGAAAGCAACCGCTGCCTCATCAGTAATGATAGCTCGTGCTGCCATGTGGAACCCATCTATCTTCAGAAAAGAGGGTCTTTTCCCCTTGAAGGAAGTCATGCAGGATTACATCAAATATGTATGTTCTTTGGAAGATCTTACTTGTAGTTAGCATTGTTTAGAATTGTTAATCCAAATCTTACTACAATATTTTAACTTCTCTTAATTTCAAAGACTTAGGCTCTGGGGTTACTTTAACATATTGCATATGACATGAGTCTTGCAAATCAACCACTGCTTCCTCTTGTTTTATTTTGTTCAGAAAAAAAATTTTAGAAATCTGTATTCAGAGAACAGTTTTTCCTGATCATTCTTTTCTTTCGTACCATGCTTTTTAGCCCTAGTTCTTGGGAACATTTATGAGGCTTACAAGGCTGTTTAAAAATGTCTAGGAATTTGAAAAGCTAATGATAGTGGGCCAGCTCTATTGATGTTACAGTAGTACAAATAATATTGAACAGAAAAGTGAAGGAATATTAAATCTCAGTTACTGCTAGATTAATTTTTAGAAATTAATTGCTTTTCACAAATACTGTAAAGAATTTTTAACAGCAAGGAAGCAAAGGGGATGATTTACCATTAAAGTAATGCTGTGTATCTGTAGCTCCATTAACTGAGTCTTCTATATTTTATCTATTATTCAAAATACACAATTTTACTGACATAATAGGATATTAATCAGAAATCTGTGGCTTTGATCATGTCATCAATTCAAAATTTTTTGGGTTTTGAAAATTTGGACTGTCATTAACAAGTTACTGAAGTATCACTGCATCGCTAGTCAGTTATGTAAACTGGTCAACTCTGTCGGCATAAGTATATGAATAAGTTGAAATCCCGTTTGTGAAAGCATGCCAAAATATTCCGATTATACTCACATTCATGAGTATTCTTCAATATATTATTGAGAAAAATGTACATTGTGGTGTGCCTTTCAAAAAGAATTTTGAAATTCATTAAGAGAATGAGCATAATATAAGAGCGTAATATAAGATAAATTTGTTTGGTACGTTTTTTATATACTTTGTCTCTCTCCTCCAGGCAGTGAGATATGATAATCACTATACCAACACAAAATACTGTTTGTGTCAGATGTTAAGAGAACAGTTGGAAACTACTCAGGGCAAGAAGCTGCATGCTGCACAGTCCACACAGGAGATATGGTAAGCATGTACTTCAGAAGTAGGAATTGTACTCTGTCAGACGTGCAAACCACTCTTCTGTCTGTAGCACTGCCTGGCATTTCATACCTTCAGAAGAAGTTAAAAAAAACTAAACGGTTAGTGAGATGTGGAATAATACAGTAAACTTTTCCAGGTTTCTTCCATGCTCAGGTCTTAAAGCTTTAACCCTAAAACTGTCTATACGACATACTAATTTGAGTGGTGCTTCACTGAGTGACAGGCATTTATGCAATATTTGCGTTAACTGATTAAGAAAAGTTTCAGCATTCTCTAGTGGTAGTCCGGTGAATAGTGTGGAGCTTGTCTTCTTCCAGAGATATTTATTTATTTAACTTTCTCTTTTGCTTGTGGGGTTTTTAATGTTACTGGAATTTTTATGACAAGGTGTTTGTTTTAAATGAACACTTAGAGGTAAACTCAAAACAATGTATGAAGGTCACCTACATGTATTTCTTTGCTGCTGCTTTTCATACCTGCAATATGCTAATGAATGATTACAGCCTTTTTGCGGAAATATAGCGGCTTTAATGAATGTCTTCATCCTGGACATCCAAAATAGTCTGGATGAAATTTCTCAAAGTGGGAGACAGAAAAGCAAGAAGGAGAAGTTCAAGAGAAACTACAAAATATAGACATGTGATTAAAGAACTCAGACAGAATGGAGGGGAATTCAGGTTTAGACCCATCTCAAACTGAACAAAATAAAGGTCTGAGCTTGCATGGGTCGTATCCATGTTGCGTGCTATAATGATCCTTCTGATAGAATGGAGGGGAAGAGTCTCTTTGTTTTTATAAAATAAACAGCCTGAGACTGTTATCTTACATGTATGAAAATGGATAGAAATGCTGAAAGCTTGAGATATTTTGCAGATGAAGTTATTGTTTTCTAGCAAGCCCTAATCAGCGTTCTGTTCATGTTCAAAATGAATGGAAATGCCTGCAATCCTTTTGCCAGTTTATTGCAATTTACCAATTTTGGCTCTTTAAACACTTCTGACCACAATTATTACGTTACAATACAAAGAGAGGAACTTGTATTTTATATATGAAAGGAGCTAGACTTCATTAATCATAAAGGAGCAGTGAAACTCATGAACAGCGTTTACACTTTGCAAGTTACTTTTCACTTTTGCAGTGTAAATAGTTGAAAAAATTTTAGTATAGTAATTTACAATTTTTAGTATAGTAACCTTTGTCCTTATAGTTTTCCAGTTTGGTTAGAAGGGATATAGATTGAAACTTAAACAATCTTTTACAACTTCAAATAAATCTTAGTCAAAAGGGTGGTGGTGCATGAATACTGCATGAATAGTAATGCACGTATGTATTACTAATCACTAAAGTAATGCAGTATGTAAATAAAAGAAATTATAAGGAAGAGTAAAGCCGTTAAACAGGTAATTAGAAGAGTCACAGTTTATACACATAAACACTGGATAGAGATCTAGTGTAAAACTTTTGCTATGCCTTAATTGTTCTTTACGGGCTTCCAAAATTGAATATAATCAGCTTTTGTACATGCTATGCAATACCAATTTCAAAATTGGCTTAGCAGTGTCTGTGCATGAGAGAGGGACAGAAGGCGAGCCACTTGAAAATTTATGAAACTGCTTTCTATCAGCAGACTCCAAGTCTTTTAACCACTGTTCTAAACAGCCCGTTTAATGTCCAGATAACTGAAGAACACTGTTATTCAAAACGCACCTTCAGACAAAAATGTTACCTTATACTGCTGCCTCCTNTGCCTCCTGGTGGTGATGGCATGTTACAGCCAGTCGAGGTTTTAACCTCGGTACTGAATGCAAAAGAACAGGCTGCTGCATTTCAGATAAAAAAATTTACGTAATAAGTTGTCTTCTCTAAGAAGCATCAGTTAGCATTATTCAGCTTCGTTGCTTTTCCACTTAGAGCATTGGAGATGGCTTTGTGGCCAGAATTAATTTTGTCATTGAACAGCCCCATCCCAATGCGCATTCTTAGAACAGTCAGAAAGTCAAAGTTTTCTTATGCTTGCAGGTTTTATTGTTATTTGCAGG
>VZTV01073665.1:0-21671 GCA_013400875.1 Anhinga rufa | reverse complement strand
CCAAAAATTGCCGAAATCAGTGCAATTTAAAATGAAGACGCAACTGGCTTTCTTTCGGATTCAAGGGATTTCTGCATAGCCCGAATATAGTATTACAAAATGCTACTGAAAACAGCCTGGTGTATTTGGGTGTTTTCAGGAGGGACCAAAGTCAGGAAGCCATTTTATTAGCGTATCCAAATAAAGAAAACACATTCCCTGCCTTAAGAAGGTGATAGTCCAAGTAATGATGAACTTCCTTCCCTTTTTTTTATAGTAGGCTGTGAACATCGCACACATCCCTTGTAAAACCACAGGGCACTCACTGGTCGGCACTGGCGCACTCGTGGCGTGCAGCGCTTTGTATCCATAGTCCACACATTGGCAAAAATGGCCCGTTTTGTTGTATTAGTGAAGTCGGGGCTTAGTCTTTCCCCAAGGAGCCTAATAAGCGCTGCTGAACTGTCCTCACAGCGGTGATAGGGAATACGTTTGAAAGGACAAGCATTTTCAACAGGTAAGTCCTGCACCCACAGCGCCTCCAGAAGCCACCAGCCTGGGGCATGACCGAGTATTCCTGCAGCTCAGGTGGGCACACTCAGACTTTGCAGACACTTGGAGTCACCCTACGTATTTCAGCATTTTAAGCCCCCCCATTCCAGATGGGACACGATGAATTGGGGTGTCTGTATGAGAGCCAAAGCCTTTCCTTGCTAACGAGTCTCCCCCCTGGAGGAGTGTGAGTAAACGTTGACACTCGACACACACACACAAAAAAAAAAAAAGGAATCGTGCAAACGTTCTTCAAAGGCTGATGGAATAAACATGTAAATACAAGATGGGCTGATTTCCTACTGTTCATGTTTGCTCACTGTGAACATTTGGTTCACTTGGCTTTCCTCATTATTTCAGCTGGGGAAAGTCACTATATGAATTAATAGCAGATTTCCCCGCTGAAAATAAATGTTTACCAGTATTTTTTTTTTCCTTTTGGCAGAGACCAGGCTTTTTTGTCTGACTGCCTCCTTTTTGGCCTGCACATCCCTGAGGTGTGTAATTAAAGTGAGGGAATTTGCACATAGTGCTTTAGGGGCTTAGTGAATAGAAAACACAGGATATTTCATTGATTTGGTGCTCACGATATTGTCAGAGTGTACATATCCTTTGTAAATGGCAAAAAGAGAGCCATAATAATATATGTGCATTCAACCCTGTATGTAAAAAAAAATAAAAAACCAAATAAAAATAAAAGAACTGTATCTGTTTCCAAATTCTAATATAAAATACATTCAAAAGAGCAATTTAGATTAAAACAGAAAAGGCAGGAGCTTCAACATGGTTCAGAATTAACAATCAAGCTATACTTTCCTCAAGATATAATTTCATTTAGAGTAGGTGTGGAAATCTTTGAAAAATTCATTATACAGAACCACATGTGAAAATAAGATTTGTGTTAGTAAAATATTCTTCAGCTGCTCTTAAAAAAATAAAACGTATGTTAAATAGCATGTGTGTATAATGTATAAATAGCATCCAACCTGTGCAGTGAGTGGGCACCTGTGATACGCCTCGCTTGTTCTGTGGATTGCGTGTTGAAATAACGTCTCGTGTGTTGGGATAAGAGGGGATAAGGGAAAGTAGATTCTCTTTTCTGGAGACGTCTTTTTTGGGGAGCTCTAAACAATTCACATTGTGGAACTGCCACGATGGTCAGGTTGGTGCAAATACATTTTCTCACTACAAAAATGAGATGGATATCCGTAACCCAAGTGGTGCACCCTTTGGACCTGCTGAAGAGGTACAGCCAGAGAGCAAGAAGCACAGACCACAATTACAGCCCTTCAAGTGACCCAGCTCAACCCAGCTCAGCTTCTGCCCCACCAGGTGATACAGCACATGGGACACGTTTCCTACCATTCCCTGCCCTGTCTCCAAAAGCAGCACCATCTCAGACACCAAGAAAGAAGACAACTGAAGCAGCCCATCCTCATCTCCTGAGCACCATCAAGAGGAGGAGGTCTCCCTAATACACTTTCCGCGTGCTATTTACGTAGGTTGTGAATACCAAGAGTCTGGCCGGGAGTCTCTGCACTGCGCAAGCGCCAAAATACAAATAAACTGCATGCAAAGAGCAAAGCAGGTTCACCAGTTGCCCATTCGGCGGAGAGCAGCCCTAGCCTGCCTAGGACTGAAGGCCCAAGGCTGATGCTGTGATCCTCTGCTTAACAGATGGATGGTGACACGCTGGAACAGATTATCTGGTGAGACGGTGCAATTTCCAGCACTGGGGGTCTCTGAGGTATCTTCCAGCCCTATTGCTCAATGAATCTGTAATTCATCGTTTCGTGAGCAAGTCAAGACACTCCCTCAACTCTCAAAACAGCATGGAAAGGACAAATTGCTCTTTTTGCATCTTTTCCCTCTAAGCAGAAGGGAAAATAAGACATGGGGTGGGAATGCAGAGAGAAAGGAGGAAAGTTCAGTGTCTCCCCACAGCTCTATTCTGTCCATACTATAAAGCTTTGTACGTGTTTATTCATATCCAAAAAAAAATGCATGTGAAAATATAATTTTTCTCTTCTTTCCTTTGACCCTTCTGATATCTTCTTCACAGCAGAAGATTAAGTTCAATTTCAAGAATCCATTGGAGAAGAAATGCATGTAGAATTGAAAAAGAAGCATTTTATCATTAAAAGAAGACAACCCAGGGCGTGTTAGGGGATACCAGCAGAGAGAGGCTGTTTTGTTGGTACCTCAGACCTTATCCTCCCTGAATTTCCAGCTCTGTCTGGCACACTTGAAAAAAGCAACTAATTCAAACAGTTTATTTCAGGTCAGTATTATTATTACAATACAGTTCTATAACAGGCAGGATTTGGGGACTGGGATTATGAGTTATCTGAACTTCAAGGTATTTATTCTAACTGTAAATGACCTTCCTGACCTTCCCTCATTCTCACTCCATCTGTGTGTTGGACTTCATCACTTAAAGCCAAATCTAACATTACTTAAAGTCCAAAGCAGCACGATCCACTTGTAACAACGTTATTTTCAAGCTGTCAGCTAAATTAAATATTTAATTAATCCACTGACACCCCATCCGATTATTTCCCTGATCTGGGAAGACAGAAGTAAAACCCAGGTGTATCATCTCAGCTTTCTGTGGACATTTATTTCTGTCTCACAGTCATACCCCAGCAGCGTGTGAGTCAGAGCCATCTCAGCCTCAGCAGATCCGCAAAGTCCAGTCAAAGTCAAGGCAAAGTCAATCTTGTTGGGTTCGCTGTATTGTCCCTTCCACTAGTCCCCAACTTGCCAAGCAGCGGGGCATTTCCTGAACAAAAATTTGCCTTTTGAAGTCAATATATTTTATATCAGGTTTGGGATTGCCTTTTTAATTTGTAGAGAATGAGAAGAGAAAAACAGCACAAGCACACTCGAAGAAGAGTGGTGCAAGAAGCACAACATTGCGTGCAAGAAGCACAACATTGCGTGCATAGGGCTGGAAAGGAGAAGTGTATTTAATCTCTCCAGGTTTCCTTGCCTGCCAGCCATGCAGTAGTGTTTGTAGGACGTGGGAACTGCTTCAGGGAGGCAGATTTGTCTGGCACCCCCAAGGACAGAGTTAGCAGTGCTCTTCAGCAGTCAGCGCACACAGAAACTTTGCCATTTATATATAATGGTTATGTGACATTCCCTGATCTTAAAATAACAAAGCATTTTAATCACAGAGACTTTGACCTTTTGGTCAAGTGGAACGCTTGCTATTTAATTTCTTTACTTTTCATACAACACATTAGATCCTCCTTGTAAAGTAACTCGGGAGACTGCTCAGCAGAGAAAGGCTGGTTTTGTGGTAAAGGCAACCACAAAAGGTTGGGCTCATGCCTGTGTAAAGCCTTCCCAGCTGGGTTCAGACAATTTGCTCACGCTTTGACCCATCCGACCCAGTTTTAGTTGTCTGAGGGGGACACGCAAGTGTCTCTCTGCATCCTCTGGGAAGGCAGCAGAAAGGAAGGACCCTGTCTGTAGGATAAGTCAGCCTATCAGGGCCTGAAATGCATTTTAGAGACACCTCTTTCTCCAATTCCCGATCTGAAGTGGACTATTGGGTCCCTACATGCAGAGATTTGCTATCTTGGTTACATGCCTGAAGATTCGTGGGTTTTTTTTATCTTGTTCTTCCAGCCAGGAAGATCCAAATGACATCAAGCAGTCAGACTTTGAGGACCAAAAGCAGGAATGAGACCAAGAAAGAGAGTTGCATGTTCTCATACAAGAGGCAGATCACACAGATGTGTGATCTCGGTCGATCCGGGCAGGCAGGACAGACCTGGGCTATCAGCCCTAATGGCGATCCCCGCTCCAATCCCAAACTGCGTTTGGATACCTGTAAGGTTCACCCACCTTTAAAAGTCACTCACACAAACTACAGAAGAAATCTGTCAAATTGGCTGAGCCTGCTCAAATAGCACGTGCCTACATTTGCTTACCCACCAGGGAACGGCGTGATTTGTATTTCTTTGCATATGTTCATTGAATTTTGTCAAGCGCCATTAGAGGGGCAGAGATGAATTGTAGTTTTGCAGCAAATTCACGTAACACCAGCAGCAGCCACGAAGACTAGATGAACCACCTCCCACTCTGCCTTCAGCAGGACCACAGCATAGCCTGCTGCATCCCAAATCAGAGCTTTGCTCCTTGAGCTAAAGGAATTCTTAAAGAGCATTGCTGGTAGGTTGCTTATCCTTCCAGTAGATGGTCTAAAGAGCTGACCATCACAGCTACATGGACACATCTACGCGCAAAGGACTGCAGCAGCTCTGGTGACAGCGTGGTGACAGCCCTGGTGACAGCGGCAGGAAGGGATCATACGGTGGCATGGCGAGTCCCCTTCAGAGTCCTCCCAGCTCCCACCCAGAATGCACACTTCTATCCACACCACGCTTACAGCACCCCCCTGCACATCCAGCCCACGCCATGCCCTACAATCATCAGGAGGAAATTGCTCTTATGCTAAAAGTTGTACTGAATTGTTCATTTGAAGCTCAGTCCTTTCCAAATGAACCCCCACATCTGCTGGCCCATGATGGAATTAAAGGTCCTTTGTACTCCACTGCTAGGACACATGATATGGGGAGGAGAAAAGGGACAGTCATTCTAGTGGCCACCAGAAATGAAATTAGGCATGAATACACAGCACCTTTTTTCTAACACTGCCAAAATCATGCAGTGTTGTATTAATGGACTTATACACAACTGAAGAGTAAGTTATTTCTGGCCTGTCTTGGTGCCCACAAAGAAAATTTCAGTGCCAACAACAGATTTCTTCAAAAGGTTGTCAAGGAAAAAGCCTTCCTGCCAGACATTCACCTGTACCTGCCACAGCGCTGATTTGGTTCAAAACTGATCCAGCAGCGGGGTGCACCAGACACACCCTGACCTGCCATCAAGCCCCATCTTCCCTGGTTTTATGAGAGCATCCAGCTGGATTGAAGGACGGCGCAGATCCCCAGTGCGCAGATGTGAACATCCATTGCCTCCAGCGGAGCCTGAACCCTTCTGGGAAAGGGGCTGAACACCCCTCATCTCAAATCAGCCACAGCCTGGTCACCTAAAGAGGCACTAAAAACTGTAACGAACATAAATGCAGTAAAGACGAAGGTTGATGTTCCTTTCTTTTTTTAAGCAGCTTTATACTAACTCAATACAAACTTACAATAACTCAAATACGCATCCCTTCTTCCCCCGTGGTCTCTCAGCATAGCTGGGCAGCAGAGGGACCCGCTCCCAATAGGAAGTCTTTCCCTTTTCCTCACAGCCAAGAAGTGGGAATGTGAAGGCAGCATGACTCAGGACTTACAATAAAAACCCCACCGTCTGCTCCTCAACTTTCAGCCTTTCACTCTTCACCCCCCCTTTTCCCGAGGCTCTCATTGCAAGCTGATCATGTTCCCGAATACCACAGGTCATTGTCTTCCCACAGCCTCAGGAGCTGCAACCTGCTGAGGCCGCAGTGCCAGAAGGCAGCTCTTTCCCTCTTTGTGGTTTGCAGCTTATTTTTTAACTTTTTCCTGAAGGGAAGAGGCGCTCGGACTGGGTGTTACCACCACGCACATTTTCATTTCGCCGTGTTGGCGGCAGCTTTTAGTCGTGTAAGCGCCAAACTTGAATTCAACAAGCTTCGGCTTTTCCCCTCTCTGCGCTTTTTGAGGTGGCTTGCAAGGAACCGGTGTGTATTTGTAGCTCCGTTTTAAAATCTAACTGCTGAGCAGAGACTGCCAAATTTCAGCCCACAGCAAATTCTTACAACCGAGCTGTAACCCTTCAAAACAGAGACTGCTAACATATGGTTGTGTCAGTGGGAGCTTCTGTAATGCAATTTATTGTTGTGTAGGCTCTTTCAAGCTACTACACATGAAAGGTAAAGGGAACATTTACTCTTCGATGGGAGTTTAATCTTAGATTTACCTCATTTGAAACAAAACCATCATTTGCATCTCTAGTACATAAGCAATCACCTGTAAAGAGTGCTTGTGAATAGAGACATTTCTTGACTGTCATCAGAGCCTTTGTTCCTGACCCGGGGGTTTTGCCTAAGAAAAGGCGGCAGAATTCAGTCCTAGTCCAGCCAGTATGCACAAACCCACTGATATCACTAGAAAACAGCGATAAAGAAAGGAAAGCACTCTCGTGAAGTGGGACAGATATTGTGCTTGTGCTAGGTTTGTTCTGTTGCACGCAAATATAATATATAATTTAATTCCTCTATGCTTTGCCTTCCGTGCCCTTTTTATATTTAAGCGTTACAGTGTATGGTCAAGGCTTCGAACAGAAGTAATCTCCTGCTGAAGTGAAAGTGCTTGATCCTGCACAAGCAATAAAAGATAAAGCTATTCCACAAGATGGTGAAGTGTGCTCAACTACTCAGCCTCCTCATCTCCACAGCTTCAGCAAAGGGATGCCCAGTGGTGCATGATCCTTTTGTGTGGCCCACTCCATCTCAATCAAATTGGCATCATGAGCTCATTGACACCACAAAGCACCTCTTCTAAATGAGGATACAACCTTCTGGGGTTGAGGATGTTTAAAAACAAGTCCCTTTACTTGGATTAGGCTGGGTCTAGTAAGATGATGAGCACTCTCTCCCAGACCCAGCGAAGTACCTGTGCAACGTCCAGCTTCAAGCCTGGCCACAGGGCTGGGATTTTTCTTATCCGAGAAGGACAGAGAGCTCACCACTTTCAGAATTTTTCCTTTTCTGTTTTTTCCCCTTGTGTAACTCCTACCTAAAAAGGCACAGCATTAAGTAATCACTGACCAGGCCATAATTCAAGAACATGACCTCAAGCTCTGACCTACCGCTGCCTCCAGCTGAATTCCTTAGTCTGAATCCAGGATGAAGGTATCTAAAATACATCAACTTTGGGAAGGGTTTGCTCTGAAGTCTTGTACTCCTCTTGAAGGGTTTCTGAGTTGAGGCACAGATTGCAGAAAACATTATGGATAAGTCTTTTGTTTTCCCTCCGGTGCAATTAATTTAACTTGAAATTTCAGTTGGGCTAACACATTGAAAGATAGCTTGGATATTCATCTGTGGCTCTGAAGCGGGTTGTGCAGAAGCACACAGACTACACATTAAAGGCTGGCAATTAGGGGGAAAAAAGATATTTTAAAGAACTTTAAGACATGGACATGGTCCTGGTTTTTTTCCATGATGTGATTACTCTGAAACCTATCAATTGCCTTTACATACCACTAGTGTTAACTTTCAGAGCTGATCCTTCTAGTAGAAATTCTTATCCAATATGTATACCGAGAATCTCTACGTGACTCCCCAGTATCAAATACCCAGGAGACCCAGCCCCAGCTTCCCTACACAGAGGGCCATTTGCAAAGGACAACTCTTTCTCTCCTGTAATACACATTATGTTCTCCAGCTAACATCATGAGATATTTAAAACTGCCTTTTTTTCTAGTAGTTTACGTTTCTGTCCTCTGACTACCAAGCAACGAGTGCCCTGGTTACTATAAAAGTCATGCACACATGTCTTCTGCCAGCATGGTGTCATGTCTTCTGTCAGTGTGTTATTTAGCACTCAATGTTCCTATTATCTTCAAACTGGCTCTGGATTTGTTCCAAAGATTACAATGTTGTTCATGAAAACTTTGGTGGACGGTTTACAGTCTGTTTGAGCAATAGGTTGAAACAATGCAGGGTTTGGAGGGGGGGAGGAGACATGGAGATTGGGGTTTTGGGGGAAAGACAGAGGGAGTTCATATCTATAAGTGCCAATTATCAATCTGAGAGTCTGTGTTAATCTGTCTGGATAAAAGGAATTCTGTGTGGTGAGGAAAATGTGGAGCACTGATACATGGAAGGAGGGAATTTGCTCTCCTAGACAGGAATCACCAGGAGGTCTCCCAGTCAGGTTAAGTCCCCTCTCTACTTTGATTATTTGCCAATTTATTACCATGTCTGCTATTCCAAACAAACAAACAGAGCGGAAACCTGAAACGTATCAGTATCAGGCTTCAAGATGAGACATTAGCAAAACTTTCATAAACCATAATTTTTCAGAGCTAATTTGGCTACTTCTTTGTCTGCCCGAATCCTGTCACTCTAAAACAGTGTAAGAGCTACCCTCTCTGGATGGCTCAGTTTTACTATTACTGGAATTATTCAAGCATATTAGCAGAATTCTAGCCAAGAATACCTTGTGGTCTGATGTAAAGTCTTGTTTTCCTTGATTAAACCTCCATTTCTTGTATTTGTTAGAACAAACAAGCAATTGA
This sequence comes from Anhinga rufa, assembly GCA_013400875.1. Lineage (NCBI taxonomy): Eukaryota > Metazoa > Chordata > Aves > Suliformes > Anhingidae > Anhinga > Anhinga rufa. The sequence continues at coordinate 12,896 of VZTV01073665.1, read as the reverse complement.
ATATTTTATTAGAAAGAATATGATTTACTTGTGTTAGTTAATATATTTGTTCCATGGCAGAGCCTCAGGGGATGAATATTTTACTTCCTTGACAGCCCTAAAGAGATGGCACTTATAGAGTCTGATCTCAGCCTATTCTAGCAGTCTGCAAATGGCATTTTGCAGTACAGAGGCAAATTTTCATATGCTAAGGGAACTTTTGCTCATTAAAAAGAAAAGAACCACATCATTTTCTCTCTCCTACGTTGGTATTGTGGTTTTGGTATCTGCCTACTGGCGTCTGAAGCCACACTTTCCATGGACAATCAGCGTTGCCAATGCGATAGCAAACCCAAAGAGGCTCGCACACGGGTAGGAGCATTTGGCCCAAGCGTAAGCAGGCTGTAGGATCTGTATTGCGGAGAGGGCTGGTATGCAGGCAGGGACTGTGCCTTAGGTATGGGGTGGGAACCTCTTCAAAGCCTCTGTTCTCCACCTGAGTCGTCTTTCTTTTTTCCCCAGACCCGTAGCAGTAAGCAAAGGGAGACCTTGAGTCTTTTTTCTGGCCAGGGCACACTACACACAGATGCTCTCTTCTTGCTACTCTGCACACCGTAAATTAACTCTCAGCTCCTCGCTGCCAGCCCTTACTACCAAGGCCCAGCATTTTGTACAGAACAGATCGTCTAGACACCTGTTTCCATAGGACAATTCGTTTATCTCAGCCTGTGCAGTCTGAGCTTTGACTCATACGATATTTGGGCTATTACCAGTAAAAGAGTAAACTGAGTTTGTGAGTAGCGTACTGACCAGAGATAAAATATTGATGCCATATTAAATTTCCAATCAGATCAGGACCCGCTGAGCTGGGTATGATACGAACACAATGTAGGAGACACTCCATACTATGGAGAGTTTAGTGTGTGACAGATCAGAACACACAAAGGGTAGGATGGGAATGTACCCAGGGCCACCCAAAGGTCCCGTAGCAAAGCCAAAAGAAAATCCAAAATTTCATGCCTTCCCTGCTAAAGCATCCAGAATCAGTCTATGAATTGGAAAAGAAAAGCTGTTAAAAAGGATATAAAAGGGGATCTTATTTAGGTTCAACCAGCATGTTCATTCTTGCACTGTCTGAGCCAAGGATCCAACCATGGAGCACAAGGATGACGCAACTTCTCCATGACTCGTTGTGTGGAGAGGTACAAAGATGAGCTGCAAGGATGAATGAGGACAGAAGGAAGTGGAATAAGTGATTGAACCAGAAGCTTCTGGTTTGTTCCAGGCAACCAGGGCAAAGATTTCCCCAAGCATTTATCACAAGTACACATCTCTGGTCTGCACATCACGTAGTGCCCAATATTGCAAAGACAAGTTTACTCAAGAGGCAGTAAGCTCTGCCAAAGGCACTGATTCATTGAGGACTTGCTTCCTAACAAAGGCGATCCCAAATAAAAAATGTAGTCCCAAACCTCTCTAAACCCTGAGTGTACATACTTCAGCTGTCTGCTATCTCTGAAATCAGATCTGGATTCAAAATGCACAGCTTCTGCTTGGCTTTTCTTCCCAGGAATGATACTATAAGGGAAGAGGCAGTGTATTTAACAAAGCTGTTATGCAGTTTACTGATTGTGATTATTCAAGGCAAATGCTTTGAAGTAACAGCTTAGTGCAGAGTGACAGTAAACAAGATATAGAGATATACCTAGATGAGAAGAAAAATAAATGGCAATTAGAATTGATATGCTAGGTGTAGGAAATGCTGGTGAGACCTCAATCTCCAGCAATGACACTCTGCATTTGTATTGCCATTTCCCTGCAAGACCTCCGGGACGAATTACAAATGGCAATTAGGCATCACTGAACCCCCAAATGGCACGTGAACGTTAGCCTAGCTACTGTATAGCCGAGGCAAATGAAGAACAAAGAAAAGGGGAGCCCTATTTAAACCTTCTATGCTAATGCTTAGGGCTGACCTAAGCACCTACAAGGGCATCTAAGTTCAAGGCAATGATAAGCAATTCAGACCAGCTCTTGACTGCCACATAATGAACGCAGAGGAGTTGGGGACTGTATTCAGACAGGCCACAATAAGAATATTTTTGATATTGTCACTTCCTCTCCCCATGGGCTGAACTGCTCGTCATTGTCTCGATAAAGTGCAGCTATGTTCATCTTAGGTATGGGTACCCATGGGGATACCTGAGCCCAGGTCTAAACGATTTGCTCAGGACTGGCCAGAGGGTCCAGGGCAGACCCAGGAACAGAATCCAGCAGCCTTGACCCTGAAGTAGAAGGTAAATATGCGAGTTGGACACTCCAGTACCTCTCTCAAAGTCCACGTGGGACAAAAATCCTCACAGGAAGCATGGAGGTCCTGGCACGGCGTCCTAGGAGAGGTGGCAGTTTGGAAACTTATAAACTGAGCACAAACTGAAGAATGGTCAGTAGAAGAAATATAATTTTCTCTTTTCTAGTCTCTTCTGGCTCCTCTTAGGTTGGTTGTGAACCTGTTTGCCATTAGCTTTTGGTAGTCAGGACAACGACTACACTCAATTTAATTTTCTGATTTTCATAAAACTCTCTTCTTGGAGCCAAGACACATTGGTTGTACTGGGGGAAATCCTTAGGTGGTGAAGCTATTGCAACCCCATTCTTTCAGTGGAGGAGTTTGAATACAGACTTCAAAGTGTCCATGCAAACTTTGGCATGGCCAAGGAGCTACCTTACACTCTCATTGAACTGCAGGCTTTTGCTGCAAGTTCCTTAAGCCACTAAAATGATATGTTTTCTTCTCATCGAGAAATCCCCTTCTCCCGTAAACAACCAGAGATGAAAAAGGAGGTGGCCAGTACAGCAAAATAATGACCTGCCTTCAGGGCGCCAACAAGACTCCTTCCTAGCACTGGCATAAGTACAATAAGCCTGTACAATACTCTAGAGTTAAGATTCGCCCCAATATGAACTTCCTCGCTTGTATTTCCTCCTGAGCAATCCTGCATCTGAAGTCTGTAAAATGCCACTGTTCCAAGGGGTAAAGCAAAGAATTATGACTTATCATGAACACTGTATGCAGAACATTGTTCCCTTTTTTTTCCTTTTGTTCCTACCTAATTCTATTTTTTAGAAAAATTATTAAAACTAATTGCATTATTTAATCCCATCACATAAAATCCTCCAGTGTTTCATTAATCGATGTAATCAAGCCAATCAAAATAGATAAAGGAGATCTTTTGGCAGGCTTTGATGAGATTTTATCAAAATCTCAGTGCATATTGTAAAGCCTTAGCATCCTCAGAAGCAAACTAACTGTAGAATGCGGGAGCTTTATCAAGCAGCCACTAATAAAGCAGATGATGCTTGGACAGTTTTAAGAGGCTCTCCATATTAAACTAATAACAGGAATGTTTTTGTATTATATATAAAAAATACAAAAGCAAATGGAAATAGCGTTCATTTTGTATACATAGAGAGACTGCTATAAAGCAATCGCTTTTTTTAAGTAATGAAGAAGATACATGTCTGTGAGTCAGCAGACCATAAAGCCAGAACACTGTAAGGAAAATGCAGTGAGTAATGCAAAGGTTATATCAGAACAGCTGTAAGTGAAGAGCCTTATTAAAAGCACAAACCATTTCCTTTTAAATGTAGTATTCTTATTCCACATCTGAATCATAAATAAATATGAATGAATAAGCTGTGTCTTGTGCAACATTGGCGTTTGCGTCTCTCCTTCCCCCTTCAGGTCATAGCTCCCATTCCTCATGCTTTTGCACTGACTAATCAGGAGCGTGAGCTATTGAAATACTACCGCAAGAATGGAAATGAAAGGGGTGTTGATGTAACACAGCACCATAAAACCAGGACATGTGTACGGTTGGTAGGCGCTACACTAGAAACAGACTGGCACCAGGTTGAACGAACGCCTTACCAAACACTTCGGCCGAAGTTACAGCCAGGATCCCATCGAACGGACTTGGTGAACATAGTATAAAATGCCACCAGTATGTGCCTATAGCTTCTGCCCCTTGCAGCTAGTTTGGCTTCTCAGAGATGACAACTGCAGAAGTAGTTACCAATCCACGAATGCAAAGATTTGCCAACACAGAAAATCCTAAACTCTTGGGTTAAACAATCCCTATCTGTTCTAGACCTACAAACTGATGCAAGGCCACTGCCCCTCAAGGGACGTCCTCTCCTACCACTGGATTTCTAGCAGTAGTAGCAGAGATGGTGTTAACAGACTCTCTTGGGCATCTTGTGGACAGAAATATCTTTTACTCGCCCAGAGTCCTCCAGCTCACCTAGTACCGGTCATCCATGAAACCCGCTGACTGCATGGTCCTTGTCCTGCCTTCATTTTCATGTGTGCCTGGACCAGCTGTGGGGTCACCAGCACAGCTGGGATGAGGAGACGCTGTGCAACACCCAGTAGTTACATCCAGTACTCCTTAGGATCTAATATCCCAGGAAACCTCAGGCAGTTACTCCCTTGGTTCAGTCCAGCCTGGCTTAGGAGATCCCCCCAAAAATCGCATCCCAGGGAACAGACCTTGAAGCACCAAAGAAATCAGCCTGACAAGTAGCACTCATTGCCTGCAAAGCAGAGGGAGTTGAAAAATGAGCACTGCCATCTCCCACAGCTACCTCGGCGCTTGTTCCAGCTAAAAATGCTGGAAGTTCCACCACTTTCTTTCATTTAAAGACTCTTTGGGCCAAATCCTCCTACCCCAGCTTGAGCTGTATTCTCCCTCCCTTTTTTCTCTTAGGCTACAACATGGAGATAGGCAACAGGTAGAGCTCAGCGTTGGCCATTTCCACAATGAGTTCAGCACTTCAAAAGGCACTGTTAGAGCTTAACAATGACAGGGATAAAATCCAGCGGAAATAATGAAGGAGGAGGATCTTGGGGTTTATTTAAAATCAGGCAACATGGCACCACTTGATTGCTTAGAAAGCTGCTGGACTGAGTGTGTAGGTAGCAGCCCAACAACAGCAAAATCTAATGAATGCTGTAATTTCCCCTTACGTTGTGCTTTCATCGCAATTCTGTGTTGCAAATGGTTTTAAATGGAATTAAGCTTGTCCCTCTCACAAGCAGACTTTGCTTTTTTTTTTTTTCCCTTCCTTTCCTTTATCCAAGCACCCAACAAATACAGCTCAACTTAAAAATAAAACCAGGACTGAGCAAAGGAAAATGTGTTAGTCACAGGAGAAATCTGTAAAATCAGCATGGGAGGCCGTGGGTGAGCAGCTGTGGGCACCTCGAGCCTGATCCCACCTGTCTTGGCTGGGTACTCAAAGGAGCAACCCTGCTCTGCCTCTGCTGCAGAACTGGGCTCAGGTGCCTAATGCCATCCCTTCGAAATGGAGCTGGAGTTTTGCTTTGAGCGAGTTGTTAAATTCACTCTTGAACTCAACTTTGCATTACCAGACCTCGTCTGTAATCCCCGTGGTGCCAAAAAGTCACTTCACATTAGCTGAAATCAGAGCTTTCTAGTTACGGACGCGTAAGGTCAAACTATTTTCAAAACATTTTCCGGCAAGTTAAAACACTGAAAATATTCTCTGGAAAAATCCCTTACCGAAGGGAGCGGCGTGTGATCTGCAGAGGCTCTTGCTCATTTGTTACAGGCATTACAAACTGAGGGTCAGTTTATTACGTTAACTGGCTAATTAACCAATATAGCTAGTCATGTCCTAACTACTGTCATCAGAAGGAAAAGGTTGGTTTCATCTCAATATTCAGCCATTAGAGGAATAAACCCAGAGATCTGGGGTTTGTGGAGGGGGGTTCCCACTGTCACGATTTTGTACTAGCTTTTTCCTTCCATTGGAATGGCTTTTATTGTGCTTTTAAGATGTTTAATTGCATCACGGGGAGGTATAAAATTTGTATTTGGGTTTTGGGGTGGTTTTTTTTACATTTTTAATTTCCAATAACATTATCAGGAGGGGAAGAAATTGTAGTGAGATGCTGGGATCCCAGTCATCCCAGCACGCCACGCCGCTGCTCTTTGGACAGCAATCACAGGAGCCCGGCAGCAAGCTGTGGACGAGGTTCTTCCAAGCAGCAGCATCTGGCTCTCTGGCAAGCGGAACAGGCGGCCGCACTGGTCGCGTTGGAGTTGCCCCTGGGTTTGTCACGTGGGGAAGCTGCTGACGGCCTGTCTGGGTTGCTCTGTCCTTGTCTCAGTTACGTTTGCTTTAGATACACACCTTTGAGGGTACATAAATCTCTATACCAGGCCCCACTGCTGGTAGTCTCCACTTGCTCGTGCTCCTCCGTGCGCTGCGTTATGCTCAGACAGGTGTAGTTCCCTGTGCCCACACTCACAGTGCCCTGCAGACCTCACACCCGTGCAGAAGGAGGACCAAAAAAGGATGTTATTGTGAATTTAAGGCTGCCTCTCAGGATGCTGTATTAGCAAAAACCCGCCTGACGTTTTAACATAGTTGCGTTTTTATGAATAGCTGGTTAATCAAAAGATTTTCTAATTAGTTTTTTTTTACGCCACAGCTTTGCCTGTTCGCATCGGGGAAGGTAAATGTCTCCTTCCCTGCACCGTCAGCAGCGCAGCTGCAGGTGGTGGCGATTTCTAGAGCGCTGGGATCAACGCTGCCGGCCGCCAGCATCGAAGGCACGCTCTGAGCAGGGGATACGGGGTTTCGCAGGCACCTGCTCCCTCCCTCCTCACCCGCTTCCCACTAGTGAAACAATGACAGCAGACTTGTACGATAGTAGAAATATTTTTTTTCAAATTAGTATAAACACAACCCAAACCTGCTCATATTAAAGCAATTAAGGAATTAAGGGATGTCACAGCATGTGGGGAGAACTAAGCTATCATTTTATTTCTTGATAGAGAGTAAGTTCACTGAAAATTTGAGTATCATGCCATTCAAAACTATTTGTGAGTGTGGGTGAAATTTGGAAAATAAAAAAGTCTTAATTCATTTAGCTGTTCTTTTAAGGAAGACTTTATTTTGAAAATGCCCGTGTTTTGGGTTTTTTTTAACTTCTTCTAAATTAAACTTTTGTTTTTCATATTAAAATAGCATTTTCCTGTGAAAAGTAGACTAAAAGATGCTTTTAAAGGAATTAAACAGCCTAAACCCAAAATATTTTATGTCAGCCGCGCACAATGTCTGTGGTTGATTCAAAGTCACATTTCCAAGGATTTTTAAATTATGTGTAAAATCTGACAAAAAAAAAAAAGAATCTGTTTTCAGTTGCGGATAGCCCACTTTCCTCCTGCCTGTTTCTGCTTCAGTCACCCAAAGAAAACACATTATCCACCCAGCTCGGTACATAAGGTGCTCAAAACCCTACCGAAGGACTTAGGCTTAATGCACTGACCTTTCCATCAGCCAGACAACTCCCTTCTCTGTCAGCTCAAGAGAAGAAGTTGGAAGCCCAAGTCTAGAGCAGAGGGCTGGTACTGGACGAGTTTTCTAAGAAATACCCTAACAGGATCCAGTCTGGGGAGAAGCGCAGGGTAAAGGCTTGTCTGGTGCTGCACAGAAAAGGGAAATCCCAGCTACCGGCCAGGTGCCCACTTAGGGAAACCCCAGGAGGAGGATTTGGGGAATGAGAGCCATTCCCAGGTAGTTTAAGGCCTTTGTAAGGGTTCAGCATGGAGGGCTCGCTGCCTTAAAGGGGGAAAAAGGAGAAAAATAAAAAGGAAAGGCAAGTATAAAACCTGCTTTTTCCATAAGAGTAAGGAAACACAGAATGATTAATACACAAACTGACATTTGATGGATTTATAAATGTTCCTTTGGGACAAACACTTGAAAGTATTTGATCCATGCTGCAATATTTTCATTGGGTTTAATAAGTTCGGAATCCAGTCTCGCCCTCCCCCTCTCAACCCACACACACACACACACGTGCAAAAACCGGATCCCGCAGCCACCGCTGCCGTATTCCCCGAGACACCAACAGCCCGGCCCTTTTCCACTTTCACCGTAAGGACGCTGGTGATGCTAGTGCATAAAAGGAAGAAGAAAATATTCCAGTGAAGGGACAAAACTCCCAAGGCTGTGCATTCCAAGAACCCGAGATATCCTATAAGCTGGGGGTGGGTGCTAATGCATGAAGATGCCCCGCTCCCCCCAGGATGCCACTGCTTCCCAGAGGGACGGGGCTGCGAGGCTGCAGGGGAACTATGCCACCTCTAGCAAATTCGGGCAGATCCCTCAACATCCTCCCATCTTTTAAAAGAAAAAAAAAAGGGGAAATTTCCAGGGTACAAATTTGCAATTCTTCGGTTCCTAGCAAGGGAACAGACTCGCCTAAATACAACTGGTCCTAACTGGGGCAAGTAGCCCAATTAAGCCCTTGAAGCTGCTCGTACTTGCAACAGAGCTCCCTGAAAGGCAGGATCATCAGGTGTGCAGCGGGCAAATGCAACTTTTTGCATATGTTTGCGGGGCTCGCCGTTGTAATGAGCACCTTGCACTCTTGATCCGCCTCAGACGTGCAGCCACATGAGTTTTTACACATCCTTCGGTTAAACCTGAGTGAAATTTAGCACTCTAGGACATCATGTGGAGTTGTCCATTTGCCCGTATCTCCACGGGCCTCTAAACCACGTAAATGGTGCTTCCTCGAGGACGGTAGAAGTGTAATTTGAAATTCCTTCTCTGGAAGATGCTGTGAGTGTTATTTCCTTGGATTTTGAAGACAGGCAATAAGAAGCCTGAAAAAGGGATGTGAGGGCGTGTGTGAAAAGCACTTGAGGCACCAGACCAGTCCTCCCACAAGCTCTTTGCTTGACCTTCATTTATAGGGCAGTTCCTCCCTTGCAAAATGGAGATAATACATCCCTATATCGTCCAGGTGCAGTGTGAATTAATTAATTAGTACTGGCAAGGTATTAAAAAGCTAGATTAATTTCATAACTAACGATAATGGAAGTATTTAATAATATACAGAGTAATAACTAGGGTTTCATTCGGCATGAAGTTCCCTTATCGGCTCACCCATAAATACCTGATTATTGGCCAGCCTTTTTTTCTTTTGCAATCCAGAACATCCTTGCCCACATTTTTCTAAGGTCCCCAACTGCATTTCTCAAAACCATTTTGCCATTTCCATTCCAGGCTGATTTTTCCTTCAAGATTTTGAGTCATGCACAGGTTTGACAAAATGGCCACGTTCGAAAGAAAAAGCGTACAAACTCGCAAGGCTCAGCGCCGCAGTGTGAAAACCCATCTTTGTGGGAGCATAAGGAGACCCATTTCCCTCAGAAATGTTTTTCCTCAAAATAAAGGCCCACTTGGGCTGCAAAATTAGCTTGTCTGCCTGAGAAACAGCTTGCACGTCTATTTACTTTAGTAAATGGGCTTGGATTTGTGATCTTAGTGCAAAAAATCTGGAGTGTTAAAGTCCCGTGTTTCATTGATAATAATTTTTACATCTCACACTGGAAAGCTTTTTTGAATGAGAAGTGCAGGGTAAAATACAGCCAGTGGTATTTATATTAGTCCCTTTTTTTCTAATAGGCTTATATAATAACTCCTGTAACAATTAATCCAAGCACAGAGGCTGAAACTATCTACTTTGCAAGAGGATAGCATGGAAAAAAAAAATAATTTATTAAAAAAAAGTGCTCTGGTTTAAAAATTCTTAGTTATGTGAAAGGAATTGGCTTTCTTCCTTTTGTAGTGTTTCTTTAATAAAGAACTGCAGTAAGTTAAGGGGAGTTGGGCAATTATACTATTATACTATAATTTGCATTTCTTGATAACGCTTACGTTGAAAAATACTGGAAAGTTGCATTTCAATAAAATATTTAAATTGCTGACATAGCCTGTGACTGCCTGCCACTACCTAGGCTAACGACATACTGCAACTTGCTCTGAATTTCTCATCAGGTACCGAATGTGTAGGTTTAAGGACGGTATAGACCAAATCACAGCAAACGCCCTAAATGTGGAGCTATAGAAACCTACCCCCAGCCCCACGCTCAGGCAGGAATCCTGTAGCAGTAGCCCAAAATCCTACAGGTAGGCCAAGAGCAACGTACGATATGAGAAAAATATGCTGGGCTTAAAAGCAAAATATTAACAAGGGGCAAAAGGGGGCTGAAGTTACTGCTCGCCTACAGGTTTCACTGCAGATGAGAGCATGAGCTGATGAAGTGAAAACATGGACTCTCCTTTTCCTCAAAAGCCATACAAGGGAGAGACGCGTGGCACAGCAAGTCCTAGCCAGGCATTCATCCCCCGGCCACGTCCATCTTCCTGCCCATGCACACACACGCACCGGCCCCAAGACCCTCCCCACACGCGGGACTTGCGAGCGCTGTGCCGATCACCATCACTGCTCCATCCTCATCCTCCTCCCAGCGCAGGCAGGGCCGAAGAGCAGATTTCTGCCCTTCCTGCCTTCGCACCAGCCCTGATCCCAGCCCTGACCAGAGAACCGGAGCAGAAAGACAAGCCAGAGCATCGGTCATGGCTCTCCTCCTCAAATGAACGCCTGCAGCCAGCCCCACTCTCACCCATCCTTGCCATAGTGAGCTTCGAATACGTGACCAGCATATTTTATCTATGTTCTTATCTATCTACACCTGATCCTGACGGTTCTGGGTTTACATGCAGGAAGAGAAGAACTTTGGGGCTTGGGGGATATCCTCCAGGTCTCCTCCATACTCAGCACAAAATACTCCCTAGGCAGACACCAACAGGCAAGAACGCGCGGCGGGTGGCCGAACCAAGGCACCTCGGAAGGATTCCGCTCTCATTAATTGGGTTGTCGGCACCTCCGCAACCCAGACCCCGCTTGGAGTCCAGCGTTGCCACGTCAATCGAGATGCCACATCGAGGCAGCCACATCAGTGGTCCACCTAAATCAGGCACCGAGAAACGGTCATGGCGAGTAAGGGAAAATCTATGGGCAGGGCTGCGTCACGTACAGACTCCCGCACTTCAGCTGTGGGTGCAAAAAAGCTTTAACGGAGGCGTCGCCTCGCACCAGGAAGGAGCAGAACTGACTGTCACAGGTTAGAGCAGCTCAGACTGCAAATGTGGCTTTGTCGCCTAAATACAGATGTCCGGTGTCACCCGAGATGTCCCCGGGTGTCCCAGCTGGCTTCCAGCTGCTGAGCCGGGGTGGGGGGGGGCACAGATCTCCTGCATGTCCTCTGCCAGACCCACCGGTGCTGTGTGGGTGTCCCAGGGCCTCGAGGGCATCTTGGATGCTCCTGACAACCACGTTCAGGCAACCGATTTGAACCCTGTGCCACAGCAGTCTGTGGGGTCACGACACAGCTAAGAAATGACAAAAAAAAATCCACCCAGAAGGCTTTTCCCAGCTAAGCCTCCAGCCAGAGAACCTCACCGCAGCGTTCATCAGCGAGCGCGCGCGAAAGGAGGTTTTCCTTCTTCTCAACAACCTGTTGATGTCAGATTTACCTACACCACCAGCATGAAAATAAACACAGAAGGCAGGCACCCTTCCACAGAAAATCCTGATGCGTCTGGACCAAGTTGCTGCTTCTTAGACACAAGCATAAACCAGCGTGTCATTAACGTCCCCCTTACAGGGACAGACTTTGGAGAAATAAGGAGACAGCCCCCGGCACGGCTGTCTCCGGACAGGAAAATGAAAGCTCCAGAAACTCCCATCAAAAACCCCTTCGCAAGCAGCCATCCGAGTAGACGCGGGAGAGGGGGAGCTGCGGGAAGAGCCGCACTCCGGCGAGCGAAGATGAGAAGGAGGAGGTGGGCACGGTGCCGGCCCAGGGGACTCGCATCCTCCCGTACCATTAAGCCCGCGGGCAGATCAGCCGGGGCTCTGGGAGCAGGCAGGGGAGGGAGATGAAAGGCTCCTGGAAGGAATCAGGTGCAGAGGGTGGGCAGATGCTGCTAAAGAGCAAAGAGACCCGGCCAGGCTCATTTGTCTGGAAGGGAACCAGCAGGAACTTTCTTTTTATCTCCAATTGCGGATGTTAGGGCAGTTCCTAGAGGCCACAGCCAGCCTGGACCCCACCGCTCTGCCTCTCCCTGCCTGTACAGGGAAGGAAATTGCAGCAGTTATTTTTTCCCGCAGGTAGAAAATCCCCCGCTGCGATGGCTGCGGACCCGTTAACTCCTCTCTGCCTGCGGGACCCGCGCGGGCTCTGCGTCTCCCAGCGGAAACCCGGCTGGGCGATGGTGGGTCTGTCTGTGGGTGATGGTGGGTCTGTCTGTGGGCGATGGTGGGTCCGTCTGTCTGTCCAACAACCAGTTGAACACGGCCCGGTGCTTCTGGTCGGAACCACGGCTCTGCCAGAGCCGGCCCTGCCCGTCTCTGCCTGAGGATTAGCCATGCTCCACCTGGGCTGCCTGGGATTTAATGGGGCATCCCCTTGCCAGGCGGGGTGAGCGGGGCACGGCCCCCTCTGTCTGTCTGTCTGTCTGTCTGTCTGGGGATTAGCCCGGCCCCACCTGGGCTGCCCCCAGCTCTGCTCACCGGGGTGGACCCGGCCTGAGCAGCTCTCTTCGGCGTGCACTGGTGGGCCACAGCTGTCCGTCCGTCTGGAAGAGACGGGTGGGCGCCGCTCTGCCCATCCTACCACCGTGTCTGTCTGTCTGTCTGGGAGGGGAGGCTGGGCACCCTTGTGCCTGTCCGTCATTCTGGGAGGGGCAGCCACACGCTGCCATGTCTGCCCGTGAGGGGATGCTGGCCACGGCCCTGTATGTCTGTCTGTCCGTTGGGGGATGCTGGCCATGACCCTGTCCATCTGCCTGTCGGTAAGGGGATGCTGGCCATGGCCCTGTCCGTCTATCTGTCCATGAGGGGATGCCGGCCATGGCCCTGTCCATCTGTCTGTCCATGAGGGGATGCTGGCCATGGCCTTGTCCGTCTATCTGTCTGTGAGAGAATGCCGGCCGTGGCCCTGCCCGTCTGTCTGTCCATGAGGGGA
>VZTV01073659.1:746-12857 GCA_013400875.1 Anhinga rufa | reverse complement strand
AGGTTGTGATAAGTAATAAAAAGTATTCTGGAAATAGGAGATGATACATTTTTGTTTCTTGGGGGTTTGGACTTTTGAACAACGAAGTAATAGATGACAAATTAAGGAGCAGTGATTCAGTCAGTTAAATTGTAAAACAATAAATGGGATTAAATTATTTTGTGCAATATAAACAGATGGGATTGGTTTAACATGAACGGAAATTTGTGACATTTGTGTTGGGGCCTTGTATTGCATGTTTCCAAAGAGAACTACAGAAAAAAAACCCCACTAGGTTCTGAAAAAAAGAAAGGCAAAAGAAGTGTTTAAAATCTAGTTACAATTCTGATTATTGGGCAAGAGGCTGTACTGCTCTGAAGAAGATACTAAGGGAAACAATACTTTTTTATATACTGCTTTTATTTTACATGCCTCGTTTGAATAAGTCATTGTTGTAACCAGACATAATAACTGTACCAACAGAAAACAAAGAGGAAGTCTGTAGGACTCAGAATCTCTCATGTGACTTTAGGATGTTTGTATTGACAGGTTTTCTACAGAGATCAATTCTGGCTTGGTGGAAGTAATAGCCCCTCCTGCAACTTACTATCCTGACTTGACAAATTTGAAAGAGACATTTGGAGACTCAAAAGAGAGAGTGAGGTTAGTTTATTCTCCCAGATCTCTTCCCATCTCCTCCCACACCCACAGTGTTGTTGTTTATGAAATGGCAAGTGGGATGTGAATTCTTGAAATGTTTTCTTACTGTAATTCTCCAAAGTGTGGAGATGCTAGAAGTGCTCTGTGAATCCATCTCATTCCTATTTGCATGCTGTTCTGTGCATGATCAGAGCCTAATGCTATGCTTGATTGAATTCTTAGTGTTAAATTTTGGGAGGAGAACTGAGACTTGATATACTTTTTTGCTGTATGTAGACTTTTTGTTTACTTTTTTCTTCCTGAAATACCCTGTAAAACCCAGTAATTCCTGCTGAATTACCATTTAAAATGTACATGTGTGTTTCGTGAAATGTCAGGTAGTTTTCGCAAAATCAGATTCAAGTTAAACCAGTTGTATGCCTGTATTAAACCGTAAGGTAAAAGCTTTGTTCCTTTTTTTCAGACAGAGGAGATTTCCTGAGAGAACAATGCCAAAAGCACCTCTCCTAACATTTCACTAATATGCATCATTCTTCACAGTGATATTTACTTTGCATTGCCAGCATGTATTGAAATAACTTTTTTCATAATCCTTAAACTTTTAATTTAATTTCAGATGGAGAACAAAACAAAACTTGGATTATTGTTTTCTTATGATGTATGCCCAGAAAAAAGGTGTTTATTACATTCAGGTAAATTTATCTTCTTTGTTTTGAGACAAGTTTTCAAATGAGTCTCCAGAAATTATGCTGTTGGACACCTCAGAAGGACCTACAGAGGACAGAGATAACTTGATTCCATAATTGAAGGAGGGCATTAGGTATGGAGGTTATGATATATGAGGAAGTAATTTGTGGAGGACACTGTCTGTGAAGTAGAAAGTCATTTGTCCTGTGTGACTTATTTTACCTTAAGATGCTTAGTAAAAAAAGTGAAGGGATGCAGACAGCTTAACTACTGTTTTTTCTTTGTCCCTCAAATGAGTTACCATTGAGTCACCTAGGCAAAAACAAATAGCATAGTTTTGAGTGGAAATGGAGCTAATCTCCATTTTTACTTCCATTTGAAGGCAAGTGCAGCATCACTTTAGTATGACTATTGTGTATAGATATGGGTTCCTCAAATGAGTTACCATTGAGTCACCTAGGCAAAAACAAATAGCATAGTTTTGAGTGGAAATGGAGCTAATCTCCATTTTTACTTCCATTTGAAGGCAAGTGCAGCATCACTTTAGTATGACTATTGTGTATAGATATGGGTTCCTCAAATGAGTTACCATTGAGTCACCTAGGCAAAAACAAATAGCATAGTTTTGAGTGGAAATGGAGCTAATCTCCATTTTTACTTCCATTTGAAGGCAAGTGCAGCATCACTTTAGTATGACTATTGTGTATAGATATGTTTTTCAATGTGTTGCTAGACTTGTTTTCTTTTTTCTTTTTTAAAGAGGCTTTCAAGAACAGAGTTAAGCAATTCTTCTTAAATTTGATTTAGCTCAGAGTTGTTCCTATCGTGTCTTGCTGCTTTGAAGTAGAAGCCTTACCTACAGGTATTGCAGAGTTAGTAACTGCACTTACGATCTTTGTTTAGATTTTGGGACTCTGTCCTTTGGGTATAAAGCCTCACTCATCTCATCTAGTTTTTATAAAACTATGGCTGACTGCTCTGGGAGAGCTGTTGGAAACTCCGTTCTTCTGGAAGCTGCACAGCCAATAACATGAGACAGTTTTTTGAAACTAGGTAGTCTTACAAATGTTAGTGCCAGCACAAGGGGGAGAGCATGAATGCACTGCGAGAAAGGACAGAAGAAGCAGGATCCTTAAAGGAGTGGCTGGCACTTAGTATGAATTAAAGGGATTGTAGCACCACATCTTGGCAGTTCTGCTACCAAGACTAGATGATTAGTTTGGACTATGCACCTGTTCTTCTGTTAGATAGCTAAAGCCAGGTGAAATGTATCCCACCTCTGTAGACAACGTGTCTCTTGGCTTCTTGTCTCAGAGGAGAAATTCTTTCAGTGCTGTTTCAGTGCGTGAGTAAACAGAGCAGCATTTGCGTACAAGTAATACAGATATTCTACTTGTTCTACTGATGATGTCACTTAGTCTAACTATTTCTTGGATGATTTTTCTCAGAAGAGAGAGCTAGTAAAGCCATGTTCTGAAGTAATAAGTTGAGATACATTTGTGGAGCCTTATTACTGTAAGATTCTGGATTAGTTCTCCACAAATACACAGACTGTGATCCCTACAATAGTTATTCTTGGCTATAGCATCTAGGTTTTATAGCAGCACTTGCTTTAGAAATATATGGCTATGTGTTAGCAATATATTGTAAATCAGAATTTCCTATCTGTACCTTTTCCTATTGTTTTGCTGGTGCTTTTTTTTATTTATGTTGATATCACTGCTACCTTCCTCTAGCTTGAAGATGACATCGTTGTCAAGCAGAATTATTTCAGCACAATAAAAAATTTTGCACTTCAGCTTGCTTCTGAAGATTGGATGATTCTAGAATTTTCTCAGCTGGGTTTCATTGGTAAGAAAATGTTCACTTTAGTAGTTTGAAAGAACACATTCATCCTCAGACTCTGTGAATTAATAGTGATCCGACTTCAAAGCTATCTTCTTTGTACTGGAAATAGAATAGGAAGTAGAAATTCATTGGCTTTTATAGGAAATCTGGTTTAACTTGTGGTTTCTTTTTCCCAATTGTTTCATATACTTCTGTTTGACTGAGGCAAACTCAAACTGTTGGAAAAGAAGGCATTTTTATAACCAAAAATTAATTAATTTATAAAAGTACTAGCAGTTGAACTGCAAGGAATGGCTTATTTTGAATTTAGCTGCCATTAAGACAAAAATGTCATTAAAACACAACTGACTGAAGTAAAAGAAAAAAGCATGAAAACTAACTCCACCTAAAACAACTTAGTTGGTGTTTGTGCCAAAATTTCCAAGAATCAGCAGGCATCGGTTTGTCTTGGTTGCAAGGAGAAGTTATGACAGTCTGCTCCTTGGGTATGGTTAGAGTCTGTCTGTCATTTGCAATGAACAGCAGTGAGAGAATCTAATGGAGCATTTGGGCTGTTGTGGATTGACTACCTACCAGGGTGCTATTGAAATGACTTCATGGTTCTTTGCTCTTATACTAACATGTTTTTATGAGAGATACTAGACTTAACAGAAAAGCAATGAAGGAGAAGTTTTGAAGGGATTTTACAAATCAAAAGGTTATTTTAATACTGCAGTGATGTGTTATGATCTGTTTAAAAGTGCTAAGCTTGAGATACACGAGTTAAAATCAAAAGCTAAGTCAGACTGTGGAGATGCTTGTATGTAGTCAACAAAAGTGATTCCAGTGGAAAGAAGTTGAGCTCAGAACAGGAAGGTGATCCTACATGTAACAGATAAAGTGCAGTCCTGAGTTCTGTCATCCTCTTGGAAATACTTGTTGTTCTCTTGTTTTTACTTTGGATCTACTTTCCAGAGAACAGCTTCATTTTTAGCTCAGTGACCCATAATGGTAGCACTGAGAATGGAGAATGTTGGCGCTGTGTGAATGCCAAGTACTATCCTGTTTTCAGCTCAGCATCAGGTGTTCTGCTGAGGCAATAGTTCCTTGACTTTCAGGGTCTCAGAGATTCACTGAGTAGAAAGGAAAACAGTAGTTACCTCCTAACAGATGCTATCTCAGGGTACAAAATGGTATTTTGTACATTTGCCTTTCAGTCTAACTTACAGAAGCAGTGGAGGGGAGGAGAGGAAATGAGCAGAGGGAAGTTTCCTTATCAACCTGGCCACTACATAACTCATCTGCTTGGTTGCCTTGGCCTACCAACAGAGATGCACTGTTGCTGAAATAGTTATGGGACTGGTTTTGTGGCCTCAGAGGTGGAAGGAAGAAACAGGAAATTAAGCTGCCTATCATGGAGAAATAAGCATTTAAATAATTTACTGGAGCTTTTGCCCTGAATAGACTTGTCTCTTCGGTTGGGGAGAGCCGTACAACTCTGATTCTGTGGCTGCAGAGACTGGTTGAATGCCAGCATCTGATTAGGCTTTATTTCTACTTTTAAACTTAAATTGTGGGCTTAGTTGGGGTTAGAGTTTTAGCTCCAGTCCCAATTGCACTTTAAATGTAAATTCTGTGTGAAGTTTCTGGGCTATAGAAGTAATTCACCTTCATTCTACAGTTGCTTAATTTAGTAGTAGAGCATACTCGCTTACAAATTGCAGTTTTGTAAGACTGACATGTTTAAATGGGCATAAAACAAACTTACAGTTTAGGACATGCACTGTCTACCCCACACAGATGTATTTCAGATCACTTATTACTGGTGTATTTAGCACCCCTTTCTGTTCTCAGTGTCACTATGGGGGCACAGTGTCTAAGCCAGGAAGGGGGCAGGTAGATAGTTAGAATCATAGAATATCCTGAGTTGGAAGGGACCCACAAGGATCATCAAGTCCAACTCCTGTCCCTGCACAGAACAACCCCAAAATTCATACCATGTGTCTGAGGGTGTTGTCCAAGTGCTTCTTGAATATTGTCAGGCTTGGTGCCGTGACTGCCTCCCTGGGGAGCTCGTTCCAGTGTTCCACCACCCTCTGGGTGAAGAACCTTTTCCTAATATCCAACCCAAACCTCCCCTGGCACATCTTCCTGCCATTCCCTCAGGTCCTGTCATTGGTCACCAGAGAGAAGAGATCAGCGCCTGCCCCTCGTCCTCCCCTTGTGAGGAAGCTGCAGACCGCGATGAGGTCTGCCCTCAGCCTCTTCTTCTCCAGGCAGAACAAACCAAGAGACTTGAAACTGTATGAGGAGCGGCTCACCTCTAAAGCCTTCACCAACTTTGTGGCCCTCCTCTGGACAGTCTCTAGTGGCTTTATATCCTTCATGTACTGTGGTGCCCAAAACTGCACACAGTACTCAAGGTGAGGCCGCCCCAGCGCAGAGTAGAGCGGGACAATCCCCTCCCTCGACCGGCTGCAATGCGGTGCTTGATGCGCCCCGGGACTTGGTTGGCCCTCTTGGCTGCCAGGGCACACTGTTGGCTCATGTTCAACTTGCCGTTGACCAGAACCCCGAGGTCCCTCTCTGCAGAGCTGCTCTCCAGCCTCTCGTTCCCCAGTCTGTATGTACATCCAGGGTTGCCATGCCCCGGTTGCAAAATCCGGCACTTGCTCTTGTTAATCTTCATACGGTTGGTGATTGCCCAGATCTCTCTGCAGGGCCTCTCTGAGTGTCAACAGCTCCTCCCAGTTTTGTGTCATCAGCAAACTTCATTAGTATTCCTTTAAGTCCTGCATCCAAGTAATTTATGAAGAGATTAAAGAGTACTGGCCCTAAGAAGCTGTTAATACTGAGATTTGACTTAATCGCCTGCACAACTGTTCAAAAATATTTTAAAGTTGTTTTTCTGTACTGTCTATATGCTTTCTTTTTAGTGTAGGCTCTGAAAATAGTTGCAGTTAAATTTAGTTGTTAGCTCCTGCTGCTTGCATCCCTGTTCTTTGTTCCTTGTATCATATTTGCTAGCCTCTTTTTAATTAGATGATATCAGTAGAATTTCAGATGCATTTAGCTATAGCTACGCATCTTAATGTTGCTTTTCTACCTAGAAAATTAAATTAGATTTTTTCCTCCCAATTTAGCTACTTATTCTGCTTTTAAGTTTTGAGAGAAAAATTAGTATTCATGAAAGTGACTAAAACTTCTGGCTTTGAGACACATTTGTGTGCTATAACCATATATTGCATAGAAATTTTATGCAAGTAATGTAGATTTGCCCTCTCTCTGCTATCCCTTTATGGATCTTGATGCGAACTGATACTAGGGTAATTTGGTAACGCGGATAGCTATGGAGAAGAGAAAAAGTAATTGTTTGTAACTGGGGATGAGTTTTATGTGTAGATGTCTACCAGAGAAAGCAGAGCACTGAATTGCCTAGATGCTACTGATTTAGAAATAATCTCTCAAGAAGAGGGGTGTGGCCGATTTTCTGTAAGCTATTGAAAAACTTTATCAGCTTGCAAGTTCACCTGGTGGAAATGTTTTTTGTCATAGTGTATTTCTGAACTGAAAATCTAATTTATGCAAGTACTACATGAGGAAGTGGCAAATACAGCTATTTAGGCTGACAGCAGGATTATAGAATTCTGTCACCTCTGCCACAGAGCAGAATTACTTCCTTTGTTTTTTTTTTAATACTGAAAGCATAGTCTTAAGTGCTGTCAAGTATCTAATAAATAATGGGTGAGATGTATGCTGTTTCCCTAAGAAGCTCTGTGGAAGGAGATGCATCTTTTGCTCTTCTGGGTTCTGGTTTGCACTGTGGTCCCTGCCACAGCATGGGAAGTTCCTGCTAACATTTTATGAGAAATATTGATTTGTCTTCCAACTGCCTGTGAGCTGAAATGTTTTCCAGAGGATCCGCAATACCCTGCACTGTAGCTATAATGCCAGCTCTCACAGACTTTAAATGGAGCGGTCTGAAATCATCCTTTTGGTTGTCTTATACAGTTCCTCTGAATCTTACTGTGCCCTGGTGTTTTAAGGCCTGTTGTTCTGATTATTTTAAGTTATTCTGATTAGAGTTTTGTTCAAGCTGTCCACATAGTTGAAGTTTGAGGAAGAGCAGATCAAGTCAAATATTTGCGATTTAAATATCTTCAAAGAGATTCTGATTTTAATGCCAGTAATTTGCATATCATTAACAGAGAAAGCATTGAAAGACTTCAACTAGAGTTAGAATATGTGCTTGCAGGTATAAAATTATTATTGGTGTAGACTGAATACATTTAATGATGCTTATGTGGAAGAATGAAAATGAATGATTTAGATATTTGCAGTTCAGAGAACTGTAGAAAACAAAGTTTTTAATTTTTCTGTGTCTTTTATTTGCCCACAAAATACTTGAGAGGGCCAGAATAGTTCACTAAAGATAGCATTTAAATGGACTGAAAATCAGATAGAAGTCTTGGCAAGGCACAATAAATGTCAGAAAATGTTCCACAGTATATTTTTTTTCCTAGTCCTGGCTCTCACTTTTATCAATGTAGATGAAAAATATGGAGAAAGTCTTCCACATTTTGTAAATCTCTAGGGATTTATGGTGCCAGATTTTGCCTTTGAGTCTCAGTTCTTTTGGATTTTGAAGTTTGTTTCTGAGGGTAGGTTGTATGTACCCAGAATCTGAAACCTCTGACATTTTGTCAGCAGAGTCTCCTTGATTTATGTTTGTTCTCATGCACTGTATCAAGTGCATGAACACGGTGCAAGATGAGCCATTGCTTCAATTCTTTAACATTGCCTTTGGTTTGAGGCAGTGGGTGCTGACTTCAGTTTTTGCTTAGGTCTCTTTGGCTTGATAATTTTTGCCTGCTTATTGGGGATGGCCAGTGGGCAATCTCTAGGCTGGGTTTGGATGGCATCTTAATGGCTCCATGGCTCATGCCACTTTCGTCACCTGCAGCTGCATGGGAGGCCACAGGACTGCAGGACCTTGGCAAATGCTGCTGCTTGTTCTTGGGCTATGGCTATGCCCTAGGGAAGCTGGGCTGCTGCTGCTACCTGCGTTCAGGAGAGGCTAGGCAAGGGCTTGGCTGGTTTGGATTCAGAGGGGCTGGGGTGTCACATTTGTAGAGTGGAGTTGTACTGGGCTGCTTTCCATCACAAGGAGTAGCTGTGGACAGTCAGGGGTCTGGAGCTTTGAAGACCTGTTTTACCAGGGGCTTCACTGCAGAGGCCTGTTTTTGAGCCAGTGTAGGAAGAGTGTTCTGGGGGAGAAAAGGGGGACATTGATCCATGGCAGTACTGCTGTGCTGGTAGTGTCCTGAGACAGAAATGACGGATAAGGGATGCTGTGTTATACTGAAGGGCAAAGAGCTGGGGCACAGCTGTGCCCAGCTGGGTGTGGAAGGTGGTGACAGCATTTCAGCAAGTCGTGTGTGGATGTCTGTCTTGGTTACCGAAAGGAAATGAGGTCTTGTCTCAGGAGCAGGGTGTCCCCTGTTCATCTTTGCTCCAGTGATCATTATGAATTAAAGTGAGAAGTCTTTGCCTGCACTGTTGAACCCTTCCATGGTGCTGGGCAGTGTAACGTAGAGAGGCCAGTTGGGTCTGAAGATGCTAGTGCAGGTACATATGCTTACCTAGCATATTCTGACTAGTTGCAGTTGGGTGTATTGTTGTTTTTTGTTTGTTTGTTTGGGGTCTGTCCCGTCCCCCTGCCCCGCTGGTGCATCCTGTGACATTGCCATGTTAACTAGATTATTCTCAGAGTCAGGGGTGGTTGACTGCCTGGTTGACAGTAGTATGCCAGTCTAGGCCTAGAGGAAAGTGCCTCTGTGCCTAGACAAATTTGCCATATAGAAGTAAATAATTTGCTTGTTGATATCCTGTTTCTATTTTAGGTAAAATTAGGATAACTTAAATTAGGGAAAAGAGCGAATTCCTACTCTTACCTTCAGTCTTGTTTTCTGCTTATTTAATTGTAGGTAAGGATCCTGTACCTTAATGTTCATGTTTTAAGTGACACAATCTGTGAGTGTCTTTTCACCGTAGGTGACAATTGAAGACTGTAATCCTTGTGCTCTTCAGAAGAAGAGCTAGTCAAAGGAAAAAATGTACAGTGTGGTTCTATTGCTCTGTCCTTTGGTAGAAGAAAAGGATTCCAGAGTAGCATGACTGTGTATACCTCCTGGAAGAGGATAAACTGTCTCTTCAGTTACTCTGCTTCCACTGAGATTGGAGCAATAATGTGGGGATGGCTTTGTCTTCCAAGTTGCATGGTATTGTGCATCTTTGACACCACGTGTAAAAGTCCACTTCCTCTGGAAGCAGGTGTGACTGACAGACTACCTCAGCAGGTGTCATCTAGAAATGATGGTTTCAGTCCCATAAACATCCCAGAAACATCTGATTAGTCGTGTTTTTCAGCTGGTGTTTGATTAGGGTTTCTCATATTTTTCTATTCTCCTGCCCTATGCTACTGAAAGCAGTAGGCGGAGATGAATCACCAGGAAAATTGGGAGCCTGTTTAGTTGGAAGTGTGACAAGCTGCAAGAGCTGTTATTCTGCATGAATATTTTACACAACATTGTACAAATCATATGATTGTTTCCTATCCATTTTTAAATATTTACTTCCACAAATAATGTTAAACAATATGACAACAATATAGTGTGTAAATAGAAACAATATACTAATAAGAAATCATAACATCTTTCTAATGTCTTTAAAGAAGAAAACTTTACAGTTGTCCCTAGTTTAGGAGGAGTTGTCCCTTGTTTAGTGGGAGCTTCAGATTTTAGTTACAGAGTATTTTCAAGTGGAGATGCCTATTTGAGGACCTCATTGCAACAAGCACTTAACAAATGGTATTAGTGTTTTTGCTTTATAAACAGCCACATTAAAGGCTTTTGTAATGGATAACTTTGATTTAGCAATGTCAGGTCAGTTAAAGTCTTACCATATTTACTTCTCTGCCCCTGTGTGTGAATGGTCTACTTTATGAATATAGCATCATTCCAACAGATGAAGTAACGGGAACTTTTGTCAGAGGCTTCGATATTTATTGCACTGCATCATGATGTAGCCTTGCTCAGACCCCTCCAAACTCATCTCAGAACTCCAAAATAAGTGTTATTTCATTGGCTATGTTCTTATCCAATTTCATACAAGTCATAAGGGAATTAGATTGCATCGGACCTATTTTCTGGAAAGGATGAGGCCCTTTAGGTGATCTCTCAAGTATTTATCTCTTTTTGAGAAGATAAAGGATCTTGCAATGCGAGATCCTAGCATTCTCAAAGCATGAGATACCTGGCGGTATCAGAGCACACATAACAGAGCCCCTGCAACTTTGATGCTTTCCCTTAAAAATATCCTTGTTGCTAATATATGTAAGCTAACAACCTGGCATTCTGTATCTACTCTGAGATATTGTATAATGTGCCAGGCTCAGTCACCTGTTTCAGCAGAGAAATCTTCCATCCCTGTCACAAAAGGGATTTGAACTTTCAGCTCCTTGGGGTTTTTTTATGCTGCCTTGTGATAATCTTCTATGAATTACAGACTTCAGTGAGCCTCAAAAGATAGAGAAGTAACAATGTCTGGCTCTGAGTGATAGTCCACATGTACATTCACAGTGGAAATGTATGTTCCCAAATCACTTATGACTAGTTAACTTTTTACCTTTTGTGTAGTACTGGTTCAGGATGATACTTAAGGTATATTCTCTCTTCTATTTATATAAATGCGAACATCCTCCTTAATGGCTAAATAAGGTAGACTGCTTGCACTGTTTCTTCATTTCCACTCAGCCACCTGCTCAAGTAGAGTGCTACACTGCTGATAGTTTTTTAAGCTTCATACAAGATGTTCTTCCCTATTTGTCTGTCATCCAGATTAGCCTATACAGCTCCTTAGTGGCCTTTCCAAATAATTTTGTCCTCTTGTAGGTGAGAACCAAACCCCATTTTCTGATGAGTGTGGGAAGTGTTTTTGCAACCCCAGAGAGGAACCTTTTCTTAATATCCACTCCAGCTGTTCTTCTGAAATGTAGAAGGAGAAAATATTAGGAGCTGTTCTTAAGAAGACTGTGGTGTAGTATACACTGAATATTTTGATAGCACCAAGATATATTGCAATGAGTTCTTGTTTGAATAATTGTTTTATTTAGTTTTGCATAGCTGGAAGGTATGGAGCTTTTAATAACATTGAGATTTCAAGTTGTTTTCGTTGCTAACATTTCTTGTCTTGGCATAAACTTATTATTTATTGTCTCACTGATATCAAAAGACAATGTTGTCTTTAATCTAAAGTAACTCCAGTTATTCTTAATGTCATCACAGGTAAAATGTTCCAGTCTCCAGATATCACTCTTATTGTAGAGTTCATATTTATGTTTTATAAGGAGAAACCTATTGATTGGCTGCTGGACCATATCCTCTGGGTGAAAGTGTGTAACCCTGAAAAAGATGCTGTAAGTTTGTTTTCATTATAAAGCTTCTAAAATGTTTTCATGATGGTGAATAAGTTGGTGAGTTACATGACCTGAAAGGGTCTTTCTTCCTAACAAGATTTTAAGCTCAAAAAGAACTTTAGAGAGGCAGTTCTCAGAGGCATTATAACTGGTATTGTTGCAGATTTTGGAGATGGATGCAGTAGGATGAACAGCAAAAGTCTAGTTAGTTTCTGTGTGTAACAGTCCTCAAATAAACTCATTCATGTAACCCCCACTGAGGCTCTGCAGAATGCCATTGCTTGGATAGCAGTCATAGAGAAGGTTCCGAATGGGGAATAAACCTTGGATTTTGGTCCTTCATTTCTCAAGTAGCACCTTTGCTGAAAGACTGAATAAATAGATTCTGTGCAAGAACCTTGAACAGTATTATATTTGCACAGCAGTCTTGGTAGATTTCTGGAATGAAAAAAAAAACAACTGGATAAATAGGTCTGGGGTTT
>VZTV01073656.1:0-18914 GCA_013400875.1 Anhinga rufa | reverse complement strand
AAAAAAAAAAAAAAGATCCACTTTCTCCACCAGGCTGTACAACATCATTTCACTTACACATGCTTTACATTTTGTCCATTCTTGTTTTCTTTGGAGAAGTGAAAAGACTGTTCTGAAAAATACAGAATGGAACAGAATAGATTTAAATGTGCATTGTGATAAACACTATTAAAGAGTGTTCACCTAATGAAGAGTAAAATTAGTAAAGGAGTCATTTTAAAAAATAATAACATGTAAAGTAATGAGAGTTGCTACGATTCTTAAAAAACTTAGGGATTACTTCATACATTTCAACACCTATTAAAGGTAAGACAAAAAGCACAAGTACCCTGCCTTAGAGATTAATTTCTTTTATAAAGCCGCTGCTCAGCAGACACTGTGTTCTTATGGGGAAAAGGATGTAGATGGAACAAAACATGACCGGAGTGAGAATGTCGGAGACATGGAAAAACAAGTGAAGAACAGGCAGTTCCAAATTCTGTATTCACAGGCCAAAAACCCAGTCAGTGAAAATGAATACATGACTTAATCATTTTCATAAATAAGGCCTCTGTTTTGATTTCCATGGTTCGAGAGGAAATTTTTGTCAGGCTTCTTCATTTGCCTTCTGCCATGCCTAACTGCAGTGCTGGACCTCAGCAGAGCAGCAATTACAAGGTCCATCAGCAGTTAACAAGGCATGGTCAGGGTCCATCACCTCCCCAATGCAGCTGGCATGTGGCTCCCTGTTTTGTGTCATGTGGGCCTTGCGGTGGCCCCAGAGCCATGCAGTGTTGTCCCCAGTCTACAAGAGGTACTGCTCATGCATCAATCAAATCTAAGCTGTGTTTAGAGCAAGTCTTCTGAGTCCCATCCAGGACCTGAGGTAGAATACCAGACTTTTTTCCAGGAACCATTAAGATACAAATGTCCTCTTATCTGCTTTGTGCTGGTGGACGAAGGCTCACCAGTCTCCAAGTGAAGATGTGACTGAACACTGACAACAGTACTTTTCACCGGGGAGATGTGGGCAAGCCATACACCACGTCTGCTCTGCAGAGAGCTGGTTTGTTCTGTCAACGTGTGGATGGACAGCAGAAGAGCTGAGCACAGGCTACTGTACCTGGTCTCTCCTTCACCTGATGGAAGAATTAGCAGGTGCAGAAAGGCTTATGAAACTACATCACAAATCGTGAGGAGGAGCTTCAGAGAATTGTTTCATCATTGCCCTTTCCTTGCTAGAAAGAAAAAACGGAAAAGATTCTCTACTTTGCTCCAGGACACTCACTCGCCCGGTGTTCAGCCAGCAGCACC
The DNA here is from genome assembly GCA_013400875.1 of Anhinga rufa. Classification (NCBI taxonomy): domain Eukaryota; kingdom Metazoa; phylum Chordata; class Aves; order Suliformes; family Anhingidae; genus Anhinga; species Anhinga rufa. Next base: position 17,621 of record VZTV01073656.1, on the reverse strand, counting down.
CAACTCATTAGTGGCTAACCATATACAACTCCAGTTTAGTTTTTATGTACAAAGAAATTATAGGCTTATAGTTAGCTGGCTGCTCAAGGATCGGTTGTACTGTACGCTACAGTAATAGACATCATAGCATCTATGACATAAAAATCCAAAGCCTATTAATCCTTTGTTTCTTCTGCATTCAAATTCTCATGTTAGATAAAGAGCTAAAGAAGTTCATGACTTACATTCCTAGACTGATAAGCTTGTTTCCAACTAACCTTTACAAGCCTCCAGCTGTTAAAATGTAGTTAAAACTCTGAAGGTGGAAAAAGTGTGAAACTGTTTGACCTTAGCTCTTGCTTCACCTAGTAGCAACAGGTAGATTCACTCTTTGTTCACCTTATTTTAGTCCAAAAAAAGAGCCTAGCAGCAGTAGGAATGTGAAGAGCAAATGAAGAAGAAAAAGCTTCCCCTGTCCTTGAGGAGATAAAACTCAGCAAAAGAAGTTACCCTGGTTAAACTATTGGATTATATATGGATGAACCTTTCTCCCCAGGCCTCCCTTGAAATTTAAGACTCATTCCTAACAGCATTTTTCATCTACTTCCAAAAACTGCCTAAGCTGAATTGACAGAGGTTTATCTACAACTGACTGATCTCACCTGGAGACAGATGATAAAGGACAAGATTAAAGGTACAGGAAAACTTGAGAGAAATTTAATGCTTTTCTTTGCCAGTTTGTTAGAGAAGCATAATCCCCATCTTAACTTATTCACAGCTCCCAAGTATTATAGTCTGATGTAAACCTAGAAGAGACTGAGCCTGAGCCGAGGTAGGTCACTCTCTTGTGAGGCTTTCCCAGACATGGGTTTCCATATAAGGGCCGATGTGACCATTCCACCTCTCAAGGCTGGCTTGGCAGAATGTTATGAAGGCCCGTGTTTTGCAGTAAATAAGGAAAAGACCTCAAGATAGCACCCAGGCAAACCTGCATCTGATGCCATTTGTCAACACAGGCAAAGTGTCAGGATATGGTGCATTCTACTGTATGCAAAATGACCTAAACAATTGCTTTTATGAAAGGAAGATAACTTTTATCATTTTGTTATGCAAAGTATGTACTAGGTGCAGAACTTTCTAAAATTGTCATCATTAGCCTAACTTTGTCCACATTAGGTGAGTGGCAAGATTTGTATCCTTGCCTGAGAATCGAGCTAAGCCAGCTGAGTTTTTGAGAAAATCCTCCCTTTAAAAAATTAACGCACAGTATTATGAAATTTGTCCACATATCAACTTATCCAGTACACATTTCTGTTCACTTCTTTCCATAGTGTGAGGTTATAAATCTATCAATGCAATTAATTCACAGATCACACAATCATGCATTTATGTTTTCTTAGCTGTCCCTTTCCCTTGCACATATAAAAGACAAAGCAGATGCTTAAAGAAAAGTTATAGATTAAGTTTTGGTCTCATTTACATCCACACAAGTTCCCTGTGTTCTTTTCAAATCTGCATACAGCTCAGCAATAAGACTCCATCAGAGAGTCCAAAAATCACATTCTTAATCAGGCTAAATTACTGCTGACCCAATCCCATTTAAATTCTGCTCACATAAAATAGAGCTGCAGCTAAGACATCTAGTGTGATAATCGCTGTTGGACAGTAATTAATAGTTATTTTCATTTGCAGATTAGAATAATATGTACGTCTTAGCTTGCCAATCATATTACTCCAGAATTAATGCTAGATAGGTGAGGGAGAAAAATGCAAGCAACGCATTAAACAGTGATTGATATGCAGTTACAAGCATTCACCCAACCAGCAATTAAATCACTTGCACAAATTGGTTTGTAAGAGATAAACTAGTTTAAACAGAACCAATGAGCAACACATATTATTTGTAAATATATCAACTGACCCTGAGCTCCAGATACTGTTTTTTCTCGCATTGCCTTTGACTCCCGAGATGCCTCCACTGCACACTGTCCTTATCTATTACAGCCTTCTATCTTGCATTCCTGCGCGATACTCTCTGGGTTAATGCCTACCACCGAGCGGACGCGAAGGAACGGTCTTTTTTCTGATCTGCACTTTGCATACTGCAGCAATTATCAACCATTCGCTACTTGTTCTGGTGCCCTGTTACTGACGCTTCTTGAAAAATGTACACAGGCAAACCCTCATACAAAATCTACTGCGCCTTCAGACTCCTCCTTCAGCAAAATTCAGTGTTTGGTTCTAGGACATTTCTGCTTGCTTGGTTTACTATGGCTGCTGCAAAGAGCAGTGATCCTTAGCAGAGTGCTTTAAATACAAGCATTGTTAAGTGACAGTTATACTTACAGATTAGGGTGTCTTTGATACAAGAATTTAAGGAGCAAACAAATGAAAGACAGTTTACATGAATCACTGTAGAACAGCACCCTGAGATTTACGTTTCAGGCTCCACTTAAGGCATAATTCCTTTGGTATTCACTGCAGTATTTTAGCTGTGATGAACACATCTGGCATTAATAAGAAACATAACATACTTTAACAAGAGTCCCACTGCTGTCAATTGCAACTCAAGAAAGTAAATAGAAAACCACTCAATCATAAAGAGTATTCAAGAGTCTGTAACAGAGAAATCTGCACAGTTTATCACTGTAGTTCTAGTTTATATGAACCCTAAGGCAAAGGTAAATAAACCGACTGGCTGGTATTAGCTGGTAAGTGTTCATCAGCCTGTGTGGATCATGGCACATCACACACGTGCACAGAGCGTATCAGACAGGTCACTGCCATGGGGAGCCAGTTGCACAGCCAGTGCCCTGGGCCTGTGCTGTGGGCAGAGCTTACTGGGCCATCATTTGCCCAGCACAAACTTGAACAATTAGTCAGGTTTCAGCTCAGTGAAGGACACTGACTGCTGCGTGAAGGATGTCTGTTCCAGCGAGAGTAGCTGAAGGGTTGTTTAAAATGCAGTGTGCGTTAGCTATTGCAGGAACTAACTACCAGACTACTTCTGCCTGTTCCAGAAACAACAGCTCTGGGAGCAATATCTGTGAATTGTATTTTTCTGCCTACACAGAAACCATGTACGTAGAATGGAATTTGTGTTTTTAAATATATACATACATGCATGTATGTGTGTGTATATATATATGTAGGCATCTTTGCCCAGGCAATTTGATGAGGGTAACATTACTACAGAAAAGGTTATAAACAGCTAATCAAGTTAAAAAAAGTATCTGACTTACGTGACCAGTCACATATCATGAGTGATGATTATGATAAAAATTATTATGCAAAAAAAACATAGGCAGAAAGATCTAATTATAAATATATCTCTTTTGTATATGAATACAACTTTGTTCAACTTAGTGGAAACACTTATAGCTTCTTATTGACTTCAACAACTTTTTAGTCCAACACATGTTTATTCCAATTGTGCAAATACTTTGCAGAAGTCTAGACTGACTTATTACATAGCGAAAGAAGGGGTTAAATTTGCAAAGAACATTCATTAATGAATGTCCATATGGCCTATTTATACACATGTATAAATAGATTAATGAATAACACAATATTCTAGCCTGAGGATGAGATGACAGTTTCCCTCTCTATTTGTATATGTCAGTATGTGATTATTATGTTAGCTATAATTGGCAAATATGGCATGAGAAATTACTGCCTTAATATTACAGGTTAAAAACCAAGCCTGCAACAAATGTTCATCCGGCTAATAAGCCTGATATAGACTTCTCATGCAGGCTGGAGCGCTTCACATATAAACTGGCAAGTTCTTCTGCAAGCAGGTATGTATTTCTAGATCCACAGACGTAACCTCTTTCTGCGCCCCTGTTTCCCATGGAGATAAAATAAAGACAAAGAAGAGCATGAGAGAGTGACTGTTGACCATTTAATGTTAAAATATGCAAGTTCGGGTTATATGTTATCAACATACAAAAAAAGCAGGCAAAACCGCCATTTGACATGAACTGGAACCACAAGAACAGCAACAGAATTATAAAACAGCAGTGAGCTTAAAGGAAGGCTTAGAAACGTGTTTGTTAAGAGAATAGAAGAGCCATTAGTAAAAAGGTACAGATGTGAACATTTTAATTGACATACTTGTTTCAAATTTGCAGTACTTATCAAGTGTTGGCATGGAAAAAAATCCCAGAACTTATTCTCCCCTGTAAATTAGCTAGCTTCTCTCACCCCATTGTACATTAATGCTTGTGAGAAACGCCCTTTAGAGCAAATAGAAAGAACAAAATAAAACTGCCAGAATAATGCTGCCTGTCATCTCTTGCCTTCCCAAAGTTTGTCAACAAATGGAAGTATTTAGCATATATCGATCTTTGGAGCATATTAAAACTTCGAATTTTGGCTTATTTACAGACCATACTCTTTGAAGAAGCAGCTGAGAGACCCTTGTGCTTTGAATAAAGCCTCCAGGAGCATATTTAAACAAATCTCTATACCACCCTTCTGAATTCAATATGCTCCAAGTCAGGTTGCAAAAAAACATTCTTATTTTCCTTGTGCCTAGAGAGAGTTCAGTACAGGGCCAAAGGAGAAATTATTAGAAATATTAAAAAAGGAGAGGAAATAAAAAAGGAAAAAAATCTCAAGAGAGCAGATCCTAGAAATACTGAAGTTTAAAGTCTGAGAATTGGCAGGCGGCCAAGAAACATACTGAGTGCAGAAGACGACATGGGGATTGCAAGGAATTGGCAGGCAGACATCATGGAGATGCCAAATGAGAGCACACAAAGAGAGTGAAATGAGTCAGAACTTATAAAAGGAGATATAAGAAAGAAAACCCAGCACAAGGGGAGAATGAGAAAAAGGAGACATGATCCAGGACTTGCAGCTTTAAAATGTTGGACAAAAATAACTGAAAAACCTAATTCGCCAGATTCAATCTGGTATATGACAGAGAAAGGCAACAACCCAAGTGATGGGGCACACAGTGAAAAGCACTTGCAGAGATCTGGGATAAAGCAATAGTCCAGAGAAAGCAATTGAATCAAAGTCCGGAATTCTTTCTGGGCAGGGCAATTTGCAAACGACAGGTTTCTATTATCGTTTCCCTCTCCTTATCTTCAGCCTTTGCTTATGCAAAAAGCAAGTCAAGGCTGCAGGCTATGTTGCTGAGTGGAGGTGTTGCAAGGGAGGGGACAGATTTAACAAGAACGTATTCCTGTATTCCTTTTATAAAATACTGTTGGCTCCATTGGAGATTTCAGACAAATGTGCAAGTTTAGACTTCACATTAATGTTCTGCTGCACATGCCTCTCTCAGCTAGTCACAACTTTATTTCTGTCTCTACCTGCTTGCCATCATTAAGAAGTAAAGCCTTGCCTGCCTAGAAAAAGCAAAGTCCTTGTTTCAAGAGTTTTAAATATAAAAGGATTGTGCCACTTGCTTTTCAATCTATGCAGCATCTGCTCTTTAGCTCTAACCTCCTACGGCAGCACAGGCGTGCTGTCTGCTCCGTTGTTGGGTATGCAGTTCATCTGAAATCTTAAGCAACTTCTAGTGAGCTCATCATCCATCTTTTAGGCTCTGACCTTTGATCCTCCTGTAAACTGAAGTCATTAGACAAGGATAGCATGCTGAATCTTTACCCTGAAATGCTTCATGCAATCTCTTTATTATTTGTGCTTACTTATTTTGACTTACCACAATTAATGCAGGCAGTTCAAGTCTCAGATCTAGGCAGCTCTATGCACAGGTGCATATGCACATATACAACACAAACCTGCATATCAATTCAAATTCCAACAACTCCACTAACTTCTCACTTCACGCCCATTTTCCCTTCTGATAGAAAGGTATTTTTTTACCATCGACATCTTAAGTTGAGTAATATGAATCATTCTCTAAGAATCAATTGAAGTAGACAAGAACAAGTGGGTGGGTGTGGAGGAGGGCAGGTGGGCTGGCTCTGGGTTTCAGAAGCCTTTTATCTCAATAAGCATACAACTCGGTATGACAGAGCAAGAAAAGCAAGACGGAGTAGGTGGGTGTCAGGCTGCTAAAACTTTACAGACCAGAGATAACACCTTAGCACCTGGAAATTGCTAAGAACCAAAGGCAAAGAGCATCTGCCCAACATGCTCTGCTCCAGAGGTGGTACTTCCACTGACTGCTAAATGCCGCAGTCCAAGTCATCTCTGTTAGCACATCCAATCATTAAATGGATTTTAACTGATTGTTGGGTCCAGCACATTTCTTTAACCGAATCTCAAGATATGGAGCTAATACTGTTTGCATCTAAAAACTTGGGATATCCAGGTCATCTGCAAATAAAGCAAGCATTTCCTGTCCCCTTTCATCTTCTAGCAAGTGGAACACCAGCCACTTGCCTTTGTGCCAACCCAAACAAAACCCAAGGTGCAAACTCTGAACAGAAGGAGCTGGTTATCACCATCACCCTGCCTTGCAGCTGACTGTCACCTAGGTATTATCTAACTGTGCTGGAATTAGCCTGGTTATTAACAGGTCACCAGACAAGATGACCACACATCATAACACCTCAGGTAAAATCCTCCACACAGAAAGCCAGAGGCACAAAGTAGAAGAGGCTGCCTTTCAGATGCAGCTCTTTGCCTTGCCCACACTCAAAGGTTTCTCTGCTTTGACTATGTTGGAATATTTCATGCAGTATAAAGCTCAGGGAAAATTTCTGCAACCTAATGGTGTGAAAGTGCTTGTATTGTAGAATTACTTTCAACTGAGGAATAAGTTCTGTTTGTCTAGGCCAATTTATACCAGCATATTATCCATGGGAAGGAATGGATCACTAGAAGAAAAAAAAATCACCTGTCACATTTTAATTATGGTGGAACAGAGATGGTTTGTTCAAAGACTGATCTTACTATACAAGATCATTGTTTTCCTAACTTGTATGTAAGAATTTATTCATGAAAATATCTTTTATCTAAAGCTTGCAGGGCTCTGAAAGTCTTTATTACAATGTACCAATGTGAAAAATGAGACAGTCTAAATCTATTGAAAATTGAGACACAGGCACAATCTAAATCAGCACTGTAGAAAAGGTGGCTTTGCACACCACAGAAAACCTGAGAATATTCTGTGAGCACACTGTAGAAAAAGAATTTTTGCTTTTCTTGCCATTTGAAGTTGCCACAGGCATGATCTTAGTTCTCTGGCAGCTTCAAACGTCTCTGCAAATGTTCACCTGAACTAGCTTGTATTAGCTTTTTTTCCCCACAGGACCCATGTTCTTAATCAGAACAGTGATTTAGCACAGATGACAAGCAGTATTATCTATGGATGTATCTCATTAGCCTGTTACGAACCTACAGAAGCATCCTTTGAGGTAGAAAAACCAAAACAGTTAACAAAAATAGCCATCAGCTGATTTGCGTGCTTTTGTTCCTATTGTATAAATCATACAATGCATTTTACAGCACCAAAATCATGAGGTTAAATTAAGTTCTTTGAAGAAAAATTCTATAAATAATTTTGATATTTCAGGAAATGTCACCTTTTTGTGACATTTTGGGCAAGATTTGAAGTGATTTAGATTTTTACAGTGTTTTAGAATTTCCTTCCGATTGTAGCAAGCTATCCAAAGGGCTATTGTGAAGAATACACAATATCATTAGATACACATATTACTCACTGTATAAAAAAAAAAAGCCAGAGATAATTTACCCTTTGGCCACAATCTATTATAACCTTTGAACATACGTACTCTTAGCTAAGATCTCTCCACAGACAGGGGCATTGTCCTATTTGTAACTGGGGGTTTTTTTGCCCTTAATACCCACAGGCAGCTGAAGGCAGCCCTCTCTCCACCACACTCTTGCATCCTGTCAGTGCCAGGGCTCTATGCAAAAAAAACATAGGCAGAAAGATCGGACCAGGTGAAGATGGACCAGGGTCCAGTGGAGCACTCCCACCTGCCGGGTGTTATCTTCCATCCCAGTGGTGGAGCCACCTCAACTCCTGACCTTACGGCACACAGAAGATGGAGTGATAGTATTTTAAAGTCACTAAAAACCACTTACGCTTTCCACATCAGCTGAGTGCACAGCCAGCCCGAAACGGGGAGTTCTCCAGCAGCAGTCTGAAACTGGACCTTTCCAGGCTTAAAACTGTTCAAGCAGGGGATCCCCCACCCCCAGTTTCTGGCAGGGTCCAGAATAATTTACCCATTTATGTGGTTTTGTTAAGAACTACATAGGGAAGTATCATGGAACTTGCACAAAACCCAAACCAAAATGACATCTGTTCCTGCAAGGCTTCCAGCGCAGTACGACAGGCTTGCAAGCATGAGATGGATTTTGAACATCCAGCAACAAATGCTTTAGGGGGGATGGAAAGCGCAGTGCCTTACAGATTACAACCACAGCTTTAGGAATGGCAAAGTGTTGGATTTTTATTGCTTTTGGTGAAAATTAAATAAAGGCAGCAAATCTCTTAAAAGAACTAGGAGAAAACTCATGGCAGAATATGGCCTCACATGTTTATCCAGTGTCTCTCCAGAAGTACTTGGAGCATTTGCCATGTGTAAAAGCAAGCCAACCACCTATTTTTAAACTCACTTGATTCAACACATATGGGCTGAATTCTGTTAGAAATAATGACCTTCTGATGTAGTTATTGAAATTGCCACTAGACAGAGCTGTTCATCTTATTTTTAACCTCAGAAATATTTATAAGCCCAGTGATGTGCTAGAAATCCAAGAGGAGCTTGTATTATAGACTCCTTCAGGAAAATGGCACATGACTGTAACAACTGCATGGCATTTGCAGCCAGGGTGTAGTTTTTGCACTACACTATATATAATCTTGTCACCGGAGCTGAGGGCTGCATCTGCGTCTCATAAATTCTCTAGTCATTCACCAAGACCTAGTGATAAAGAGTTGACAGATGAAAAAAAATTATCTGTTTTTCCCTTAATAAACTACAGTGTATGTGTTGGACTTGAAAATAAGCAAAACATCTGGAGATCTAAAAGCACTGTGACACGTCCCTGACTGTACAGTTTACTGTCAAATACATTTTGCCAGAATTTTGGAAAGGCGCAGCCAATGGTACCTTGGAAAAACAGAAAAGTTTTAATTCCAAGTAGGTAACGTACATTCAAGTCATTAAGTGTGAGTGCCAGCAGATTGGATTCAATGGTTAAGATAATGCAAACTTGTTAAAATATAATATTGTAGTTTAATCACTAGGTAATGCTATGTCTTACTGCATATGCTTTAGTATCCACGGGCCCTACTGCCCATCACAAAGCAGCAGTCCCTCCCACCAAGCAATGCAGATATCACCCCAGAAATTAAATGCTTGTTGCATCCATGGAGCTATGCCCATTTATATCATTCAATTTTCTGGTCTTTTCTGATAAACTTAGGGTAAACCACATTTCCTTTTAAAGAAAAGCAAGCACTCATTTTGGGAGGAAGCAGAGAGAGAGATCAGCATTAGCACTGGTTCTCCTCGGCTCACACCCTGATTTGCCTTGCAGGCAACTCAGAGCAGGAATTTCTGGAACTTCTGCAGCTGTAGCTACAGCATTGATTTCATCTTGTGATTGGGACTTAAACAGCTGTGAAGCCACAGCCAGCTCTTGCAGGCCAGCGTTCCTGTACAGCCCACGTATAGAATAGGGTTGGTGTAAGCATTATCAAAAGTTTTCATTCATTTCCCTGCTGGTATCGGGTGTGGGTTTTTAAGTTCCATTTCAGTGTCAGGCACAGTAAGTGTTGAGACAGGTAACTACCTCTGCCAGGCCAGGGACTCTCTCTAAGGACATGTAAAAGCTATAACAGGACTTAAACTGTCTACACATCGCACTTCAGGATCTTAGATAATGCCTTTGTTGCTTAAGAACATACCCATAAAACCTTTGGCTCTTTCTTTTCACTTACTTCTTACTTCCACACTTATTTTCTGTCAGTCCTTGCCTTGATCTCAGACCGGTATTTCCTCCTGGCGAGCTGCACGCACCTACAGCACGGCTGCGCAAGGCAGCCGCACAGCAGCCCACATGAATAAGCATCTCATTTTTCCCCCAAACGCCCCCAAACCACCACTTGCCAATACCAGCAGCGTAGTGACTTAACAAGTTGGAGAACAGCAAGTTCTGTTGTGTGAAAACAAGCCCGTGGTGGCAGAGCTTCACCAGTGCCCCGTGTAACCATAACTCTTCTTGGAAGACTGCCTGTAATCGTGTCAGATACACCATGCTGCTTGGACGATGGCAGTCCCTGCCTCTAATGTTGTCCCTGTAACTTAGACGGCTCCTGTCAGCATTAATCGCTGCCATTTTGACAGTAACTTTGTTTGACAAAGCATAGCGATTAGGTATAGCTTTGAGATTTTTAGGACTCCAAAATATTACTGTATTTTTAAGCCACAACTGAATATTACATCAGGTATATTTTTCTATGAAGCTTTAGCGTAAAGTTGAGTGGATTTTTTGAAAGATTCTTTTTACAAGTTTGCAGTTGCACTTGGATTTCAAATGCCAGTCAAACTCAGGCTTCTTCACCATTTATCCTCCTATCATACTAAAGTCATGCTCAGCAATAACTAGAGGTGAGATAAAAGTACCCAGTGTGACTTGGGGTTCCTTATTCACCTTGAACAATAAACCAGGCACTGAACACACAGTTTGGTTTTGCTCTATCATCAGTATTTCTCCCCTCAAACACCACAGAGACCCGAGGCCAAGACATACACACCCTGTGCTGGTATTGATGCACACAAGACAGTTACCACAGAGCAGCGTTTATGGCTGGCAGGGAGGAGCAGGCTACAGGGCAGATGGCAGGTTCCTGCTGTCTGCCCACTCAGGACAGAAGAACTGAACTCCACCTTCCACCCCCGGGCAAAGTACAGGGAAAGAGCCTAGCTATTAGCACATTAAACAAGGCTAATTTAGTATTTGCAATTTCCAGCACTAATTATTTCTGTAAAGCTTCTGAACTCAGTGGCATTTCTTGCACCTATTACCTCCTCACCTCTTGCAGAATTTTTAGCTGAAAGCAGTGAAGGACCAGTCATATCCAGGTGGAGGTTAAAAGAAAAGGAAATGATGATCCCTTTGTCAGTTCCTCTGACGATCTTTGGACATTGGCAAAGGATCAGTCAGATTTTGAAGATGTGTAAGGCAGAAAAGCGTCAGCAGGTGTGTAAGAGAAACACTGCAAAGAAGATAGAGACATGGATCAGAAGGCAAAACTGTCAACATGGCCAAATACCTGGGGCATTCTGGGTGGACAGACTGAATGAGACAGGATGAGCTACAAAAGAAAATTTGTTTTGCATTACTAGCAGAACTTCAAAAACCTTAGAAAAGGCTTCATAGAGCAATATGAACTTGTTTCTTAATTGATAGCTTTTACTCCCTAGCAAGAATTTGAAGACTAGAAATTAACTCTCTCTTCTGTTCCCTTACTTCCTTTCCCCTAAATTCCAGCAGAACTCTGTGGTACTGACTTGGAGTTTATTCATGCTAAAATCTAACGTGATTCAGAAACTGTGTTTTCATTTCAGCTGGCTTTGGTTCTCATTCTCATATTGCAAAAGCTGGCACAGCCAAACTGATATACAAGTCTTGGTATCTTCTTTGAATGAAGGTGATGCAAATGATTTTGCTCCTTTTGCAATTCAAAAGTGTGATTTTTTTTTTTTGAAAAAAGCCTTCAAACACCTACATTTTTAAAGAGATCCTTTACTTGTAATGAAATTAGAGGCACTATCATATTCAATAAAATTTTGCATTTCATACTGGGTCAGGGTTTGCTGAGAGTATGATGTAGCACAAAACAGTGGCAAACAAAAAGCTAAATCCCTGATGGAAGCCTGTCAGTTAATTGCACAAATGGTCCTTGTGATACAGGAGTCAGAAAAAGCTGAAGAATGAGAATTTTCCAGCCCCTTATGTGTTTGTGCACATTTGCCAGAGTTAAGGATTAATCACATTTCTGTATGGGGTATGTGGGCTGTCCTTAAATTCTGTGCTCTTCTGTCTGCTAAATTATAGGACAAAGGTCCAACCAGGCACTTCTACACTGTAGAAGAGCTGGGTAATTCTTAAAGATAAAATGTTAATTGTATCAATACAAAATTCAGTTACAGTTGCATCCAAGTGTCCTGCTTTTCCTCTGGTGTGTGCTACTGCCCCCTGTGTTCTTCTCCTTCCCCAGACATTTTTGTACCTGCCTATCTACCGTGGCATCTAGTTGATGACTAGACCTTAAGAGTCAGAGACCAGATCAATATTTGATACTTGTAAGGACCAATATGGGAAAGCAGCATCTCTAGAATTTTACATAGCCTCTCGCAAATAATAAAATGCAATGTTCACTTTGAGCAGCCTCAGCAACTATGGTTAGGAACTGTTGTCCTTTGACAATTAATCTTTGGCACTTCGTTCCAGATTTGCCAGCAATCAAGGCTTGATTTAGGCCACTTTTCTCTGGCCATCAGGCTGTAAAGTATCTTCCTTTTGGCTTCCTATCATCTATCATTTAGCAGGAGAGAAGATGAAAAGGCTCAGAGAAGACTCATTTTTCTCACAAGGTTTAAGCACGGAAACAAGGCAATGCACTGAACTTTTCTTACTAACACCTTGAATCTACCCAAAACAACATTTGAATCCTTTTGAAGAAGATAATGTAATAAAACAAAGAACAATACATATGGTATCTACTCTGTAAAACAGATTTCACTTGAATGGAAAACAAACCATTGAAAGCAGACTAATGCCATGAGAACAAGCAATTCCTCCTTTTATTGTTTTAGAAGCCACCTGAAATAGCTCAGTGGCCCAGGGACATCCCACTCTGCTGCAGTACGTGTGAGCATGCCTCATCAGTGGGGCAACAACATTTATACTTAGAGGAAATGAGGGGATTTGATCCCTTTAGGAGATGCAGAAGACACACTTTTTAGTTCAAAAGCTCGAAGGGAGAAGGCAATACAACAGGCAATCTGCTGGCACCTATCTCAGCACAGTCCTCCACGGCATACTTCCACTATCACTTCATAGCAATTGGAGGCCTTGAACACAGCAAAGCTCATGCTGTGCCCTGGAAAAGGGACAAGAAGAGAAAGTCAGGACTTGTCTACAGGGGGTACAAAAGGAAAAACTTGATAAAAGGTAGGAACAACAAGTAGAGCAGCGGAGGAGAAGCAGGCCAGCAGTAGCACAGATCCCCAGACATCCATGGAGCTCCTCACCAGTGGGGTGGCTCAGCAGTGAGACCACTGGAGATCCGCAACTGCAGCTAATGGCCACGGTCTTAAAAGCTGGGGCTGTGGGGCAAGGATTCTTTGTGAATAACCTGTTTCTGCAGCTTTCATTTCACTGAGACTGGCTTGTGGAACTGCACATTAAAGCTGGAAAGACACAGCCTGGGATTTATAGCTGTCAAAGGGAAAGGCTCAGCTTTTTTTAAATGTCTCAACATCATCAAGTAGTGAAGAATCAGGGTGTGATGAAGATATAGCCAGTGATGGACCCGACTACAATGCTGTGCGTGCTCTGGTAGGGCAGCACATACCCCATGGCTGACATGAAGAAAGATGGCACAAACGTAACACAGCAAGGAGGATGTTGCTGCCTCAATGGCAGCCATTTCTTCCAACTTACAGTCTATGACTTCAGTTCTTGCATTCAAGTGGAACATTGATATATTTCTTTTGCTCTTTATAAAGGCATCCAGTGCCTGCACCCCCATATGGCCCCTTCTCCTTTCTCAAAAATGCCAAACAATAAAAAACCCCAGCAAATACGAATAGTGACATCATGACTTTTTGGCCTACAATAGAAGATGCTTTAGCCTGTGGCTGTTACAGTCCTTTGCGTGTGACTCTTGGAAACATTTAGTAGTCCATGAACTGAAAAGGAGTTCTTGTAAAACCAGCCTTAGCTTTTTACTATGCAAATGTGTTTCTTCAGCAAGCACAGCATTTCTTGGGCAAGAAATGATATAAATATTGGCTGACAGTATCATTACAGCAAAGCTGTGCAGATACTGGCCCGCACTTAGAAGTCTGATATATCTGTGCTAATAAAAGCAGTATAGTGTTCCTTTTTCTGTCCCCATGCAAGGTGGCATACTTCAGAAGTAACGCCCCATTGCAGTCAGGGAAATTACATCAGTAAGTTGGACAGGGTAGGAACAGCATTGTGTGCATGCAATATGTATGGAATGTAAATTGATTTAATTTTGATGTCATGATAGCTCGTATGATAATGCTCCCTGACACTTGAACATGAAGCTCAATATAAGAAATAGATTCGAGAATATGCTTTCAGTTTTAGTAAAGTGACACCTCTGACTTTAAAAAATAGAAGTTCATGGAGTTTTAAGTTGATCTTGTCTTGTAGATGTATCATGATTTTTTAGAGTATATATTTGCCTATACCAGAAAAGAGAGAATAAAGACTTGCCCATAGTTTTGTTTCAAGTAGCCTTCATGAATTCAATAACTTGAAAACCAAAATGAAAGTAAATAACCTACTTTGGGGCCCAAAGCACAAATGCCATGCTTTTGCTGTGTGCCGTTATCGCTCCTAATAGCTGTGACACCAAAAAGAGATGCAACTGAGCATTGCCACATTGTCCATGGACTTATCCAGAGGAGCTGCTGTGATGGCTCCATTCAGCTCAGTCCCCAGTGCCCTAGTTGGGATGCAAGTGCCTGGATTGAGATTTCACTAGTTGCAGGCAGTTTACAATTTAGAACATAGTACAGCCTAAAAAATATTTGGTACAGCATAAAAGATCTTTAGATTAAAGTCGAGTTTAGATTAGGATGAAGCCAATGAAATGCTCAAGCTCAAAAGGCTCTAAACATCCTCGCTGTGGAGAGGCTGAAGAGTGGTACTCTGGTGAAGTCAGCAGTGCTTTGAGAACATCCACCCTCTTTGGCCAAGTGCCTGGAGATCATTCACCTTCAGGTCAAAGACTGTGACCATTCTTGATGCAGAGCTGACACTGGGGAGGTCGCTAGGCTCAGAGATTGGGGGCACCAGCTGAGCAGAGTTAAACCACAGGTCGGAATCTCAGTTTGTCACTTCAGTAGCTGTTTATGTGTAGTTTTATGTGTATCTGTTTCTCAGTTTCACCACAAAGTGGCACTACAGCAACTGTCATTCATTTCAGTCAGGGGATGATGAAGAACTTGTGACAGCCAGGTTTGGAGTTTTTTTTCCTGCACTGAGTCACCACTAATTACCCTCTGCTCATACCATAATAACCCCTACAGACGGTTCACTCCATTAAACTTGCATGAACCATTTAGATGGGAGTTTACTACCTCGTTTACAGGGCAAAAACATCTTGCAGTACTTTCTGCTTAGTCCATCTTCCAACTTTTGGTTAATCTGAACTAATGAAATGTAAAATGATGTATTTACTTTAGCAGAAATATAAAGTATCAAAGTCACTAATTACTGAGCAGGGAAACATAACTCCAGCAGAAAAACAAGAACAGAAAGAGCCCCTCAAAATCTAGTGCACTTTCCTCTTCTAATGACTTAATGGTTTGGGCCCACTGAAACTCTTGCCAAGATCTCCATTGATGCTAGCATCAGATAAAGCTTTATATAATTACGCTTGCTGTTTTCTAATGGATAGTACGTCGCATTTGCACTGTATACTAAGGGCAACACACACTTTCTCCTTCAGTCCAACCATCAGAAGTTTTACCCACTTACAAAACAATGTCAAGGACAGGTAAAGTATCTGTTTTAACTCTCTCTCCCACTCTCTATGCACATGCACATATATATACACCTACATAAACACACAAACTTACTTAATGGCTTAGCTCCATTACTGTTGTACCTGAATGTGCCATCAGGTCTGACATTTGCTTGCTGGCAGTAAGGAACACCATCCCTCCCAGCGCTGTGAGGAAGCAGCGTTACTGCAACATGCTGGTCAAGGACTGACGCCTGGGAGTTTACCACAAAGAAGGGAAAATCAAAAACACTTTCTCTTTACTTCCTAAGGAAAGGAGGTACCTAAACTTATATCCACACCATACACCTGCCAACATGTGGATACAGCAACTCAGGCCTGAAAGCTGTACAGCAATGCTGAGAGGCAGTCAGGGATCACACTGGCGGCACCATCAGCAGCGCTGTGGTGATGGAGGTCTGCTGTCTCAGGCACTGCGGCACCACGCTCTGCCAACCTGCTGCACATGAGGACATGTGTATATGGCGCTACAATGTGTGGCCTCACAGACATACCCAAACTAGCACTGGTAACAGTATAGCTGTGGAAACATGGAGTTCAAGAAGGACTCTGTCCTATGGGTACCCGCAATAACAAATTGAAAAATATTTATATTTTAACTGCACTACTGACATGCTTTATGTCTACTGGCAGTCTAAAACTTTTCCTTCTACCCTCATGCTGGACCCCCTACATAAAACCCAAGGAGCACAGGATTTGGTTATGAAACACTGGTACCAGGGGCTGTGCCGCATTAGACTCCCTTCTACCAGAACAAACCCTGTGCTGGTAGGGCTGTCAGAGGCTGTGTAAGTGTCCAACTGGCAAAGACCGTCAGTTGGAATCACCCCAAAAGTGAGGGGAAAAAAAAGCAATTTCTGAAATAGTCAAACCCATCATACCTTTGTCCTTATTAATCTCCAGTTTCAAGGCTATGATCAACCAGTCTTCCTAGAAGCGCTTGCCAGCAATCCTAGATTTATTGGCAGTTTTGAGCTCTTTGGTACATCCATTGGGAATTTACCCTCTTCCAGCTATCCTGATACAGGCCAGCTCCCCTGACCTGCATCCAAGCACGCTATATTGCCATAGCGAGGATTATCTTTTTGGCTTGGTCCACCCACACCTCTGTTGCCTTCCTTACTACCAATAGCTGAGACGCAGCTGGCTCTAGCAGTCCCACTCCCCCAGGCCAGCTGGCAAATATCCTCCCCTACCAGCCTGCAGTTATCTTCTCCCTCTCATCCAAGAACTGGTTTTGGATGATTTGTTGCCACTGAAATGCTGCTGCTCTCAGTAACTGCCTGCCCTGTCAGCTGGAGTCAGCCTCGCCTTGCAGAGTGATGCAGTCAGGGCTTGGCTAGGGGACCCCAGCAACGCAGAAGTTGTGATCCCAGTCCTAATCTCACTGCAGTCACTAGAAAATAGCCTCCAACTGCAGGGTGGGAAAGCAGTAGCGTGACAACTAAAGGAACTAAAACGGGAATGGAGAAAAGGGACAGAGAGGAGAAGCCAGATGCTCTCAGGAAAAGTTCACAATAAAAGGAAGAGTTTATATAAAGAAGAATGGAGAAATATGCTGGGTTTTTCAATTGCATGAAATGGCCCATGGGAGACCTGCAGGGCTTGAAATGCTTCCCAAACAACACTGCTGTTTGTTTACATCTAATTATTTTCCAGAAGTCATTGGCAGCCCCCTGACAGTGGAGGCTGTCCACTGGAGGGTGATTTTGCACATGGACCCCAAAGCAGCCACTCAGCTGCAGCATGCCCCGTTAGGCAGAAAGCCGACGCACAGTGCTACACCGAGAGCTGGGCAGCCCCTCCAGCTGATGGAGCGGGAGGAGGAGGAAAGTCACCCAGCATCTTTACACAGTGATGACACTGACGAGTTATTCTTTAAGGAACTAAG